>JARKHS020029070.1:0-262815 GCA_030143305.2 Amblyomma americanum | reverse complement strand
ACCTGACCGCGGCGGCTGCGTTTTTATGGAGGAAAAATGCTAAGGCGCCCGTGTGCTGTGCGATGTCAGTGCACGTTAAAGATACCCAGGTGGTCGAAATTATTCCGGAGCCCTCCACTACGGCATCTCTTCTTCCTTTCTTCTTTCACTCCCTCCTTTATCCCTTCACCTACGGCGCGGTTCGGGTGTCCAACGATATATGAGACAGATACTGCGCCATTTTTTAAAAACCTAAAAAATCGTTTTTTCCCCCAAAACCGATTATTATTACTGCGGACGCCAGTTTATCTAGGGGGGTATATGTGAGAGGCTTAAAATCGGTGGTTTATGAACACCCTGCTGATTTACTAGGCCTGATACCTTCGAAGCTTCACAGTCACATTGTGCATACTTTGAAAGATACTTTGCATCGTCACGAATCAGGACCCTCCTTTTCCTCCTCCCCTTCACCAGTGCAGAGTAACAGGTCAGATATCAATCTTCCTGCCCGACCTCTTTGCCCTCGTTTCATTAAATTTATGCATCTATCTATTTGAAAGATACCTTGTCGAAGGGCCTGTTCGGACGCCATGTTACTCAGCTTGAACGACTTATCAAGCTTGTCTTTCCTTGTTCAGTTGTCTGCTGCTGTTTCCTGGAAGCCTCAGGTGCATTCGACTGTGTGCATGTTAAGATGAATGCGATCGTCGCATATCTCAAACGCACTTAATAAGCCACACGATTTGTGCACCGAAAAAGGAGCACCGACTCCAAAACTTCTCGTCCCTGATTACCAGTGATGAGATATGGCAGTGGTATGGATGCACCGTACACGACCCTGTCCCCATAATTGCGACCACACTCTGGAAAACTCCGATAGCATGATTACAGGTGTGCAGAGAAGGCTCATTAGCGAACCTACACGAAAGGCTCAATTCCCTGGTTTGAATACGAGCGCCTACTCCGGCATACACATGTCCGTTATGGCCCTCACATCCACCTGGAAATTATATTCCATGGCCAATACATGAATCTGAGCATTTCAACTGAGGCATACAACAGCGACTTCGATATCGTTGACTGCAGGAAAATTTGCTGTCACAGCGGTTTATACTGTGAATGGGACAGAAGGAAAGGAGTACAAGTTTATTCGAGGCCATTAGATAGGACTGCGTGAAAACAAGTGGATGCTAACAGCCGTTGGTCACCCGCCTAACCAAGCACTCCAGAATTTTCAACTTCGCCCGCCTCCGCCCTTTTTTATCATAAAAGAAGCCACTCTGCTCAGTAAACAGAAAAACATCAGTACCAGCATCTGTACCGCCTCCAGCGAAGTAATCTAAAATATACACCGCAGACTACTTGAAAGTTGCCGGCACGGCATTCTAATAACATCATATAACCGTGATCACAACATTACAATCACCCTCCGTCGGTTAACTGCTCGCGGAAGGATTTATAGAAATGATTAAGCTGACCGAAACGACCGAAATCCAACGTAAGCGGAATGCCCCGCAACATAGAAAGAGCCAATAGCCGGAGATTACGGAAACCGCAGGGAAGCCGAGCTGTTATCTTCACTCAACGGTGCCTGTTACAAAAGAAAAAGCCCGCCTGTTCAGCAAAGCTTAGAGTGACACTCTGCTCATTGCACTAAAGCTCTGCAACTTACGATGACGTAATACCACTCACCGTACGAACTGCCGGGGGATCAGGGCGGTACACAACACAGACTACACTTACGTAATGCTGCCATTACAGCCGCTTAATTTCCTCAGCGGGAAAGAAGTGTCGATAACCGGTGTTGCGCCACAAATCTACAAGATCGTATTCATTGAAATGCGGCCCTTTTTTGATACGAGGACCCCAGACTGAGGAGCCGACCGCCATGACTAACTGAGGCACCGCGGCGACTCCTACATTGACTACTAAAGTAATGCCGGGTTTTGCGCCACTTGGGACTCGCCACAGGAGTCTCCGGTTAGCGCTACAATACATCTAAGTCAGACAGTAATAGCTGATGCCGGCCACTTCGCAGGTCTTCAACGTCTGTAGCCAGGCTGTCCATGATTGCCGTTGCGCTCTCGGTGGCCGTGGTCGTCTCACTTGTCTTCACGCTCCGGCACAAGGAGAAGGGAAGAATGGAAGGCGGCTACGACCAGAGGCACTCTGGGGTTAAGGTGGACAGCGTTGCTAGGGGCACAAGCGCTACCGCCGAGACTCCTCGCCCCGGTGTACTCGTGAAGAGCCTGGAGCATCGTCACGACACGCGAGGCGGTGACCAACAGCAGCCCCAAGACGAAGGGTCGTACCATGTGAACTTCCATAACGACGTTGAGCGCGGGCAATCGGGCCAAGAGGGCTCCCAAGCTCTTTCCAGTTCTTCGACTCCTGACGGAGTTGTTTGGTGGAACGACGACGGCTTCGGACGAGCTTCGAGCGGAGATAGAGCACACAGCCAGCGTGACCCCGCTGCTATCAAGGAAGATATCAACGAGTACGACAGGAGAGAAAGGCGCCTTGCACGCGTGGACAGAAAGACTTATCTGAATAACGTAGATACTCGTTTACTGCAGAACTGAAGCTTTTGCGGCGGTAGTTTGCGCGGCCTGGCCGGTGTGTCGAAAACTGCGTGTGGTCGAAAAAGAGTACAAAATTGTCCGCACGTTTCCCGCGACTTGTCCGTCGGGCGATGAGTCAATAATACTACCCCGGATTAACGGCGCGCATTGAATTCGGTTGTTTGCGCATAACCACTTTTTTTATGGCATGCACGCTTTATACTGGATATTCAGCACATGAGGAGTGTTTACGCTTTTAGCTGTCATGTGTGTAAAATATTTATAAGGGAATATTTTACAACGCAGAAACAAGAAACGGACAAGCAATACAGGCATGCTGTTGGAATGTATGTAGTACATTGGACGCTGTTAGTGCCCAGGCTAATCATAAGCGAAGTTTTCAAGAATCGATTAAATGGGCAAATCTGTACCCCCCCCCCCCCCCCCCCCCCATTCCTCCCGCGTCGCTCTCCGTCGTGTCGTAAGAACGCCGGTGGAACTTAGCTGAGAGCGAAGACATTGTTCATTTTGGTCTTGGTAAAACGAATGTGCTCATAAAATACTGCAGCGATACTCGAAACGACGCCACCACGTTTACATATCGAAATGTCGGATTTCATAAATTTGATACAAAACCTTGGATTTCGGCCAACCTATATATACTCATGTGCACCATTTGTCAAAAATTTGCAGCCTTTTGCCTTTCGCCACACCATGCGGCTTGTAACGCATCCGTAGTGATCAACACCTTCTGAAGGTAAAATTTTTGGTGCTGCCCTCTACATCAGGTAAGACTTCCAAAAATGCTACAGGAGCTATACTCCACGGCTTAGAAAAAAACCCCTATGCTATACTTTTGATAAAGACTGTACTTATGGGCGCGCTAAGGAAACTTTCGGCTCTCAACAGCTGATAATGTGCGCAACACAGACGCGGATTAGCTCTGTGGATATTCTGAAAGCTCTTAGGACTTCGTTTTTTAGGTCATTGAACTCTATTAAGCTGAATTCGTCAGAATTATTTCATCTTAAATCTGCAAGCTGCATGCGTTGGCGAATATAATGCGCGTGATAATGACCAATAGCAGAACAGTAGCCGCACCTAATAATGGGTATACAACCTGTTAGAAACTGTCACCGAATAAAACTCTGCTCATATAGGGTGCTACGTACAACACCCTGTACCAGTTCTGGCGCAGCAGTTCAACGTTTAAGCGATGCGCCACTGACCTACGACGGCAGGTGCTGCCACCGGTGGGGCTTCATTGCGCGGCACTGCTTGCTCTTCCCGAGCGGTCAATCATTTATTTTGTTTAACAACCTGCCACGGTGGGCAGTTTGCTCACTATGCGGTGTGCATGCTGTGATGACGCCGCAAGGTCACGTGACCTAGATGGCCTACTTGCCTCCTAGGTTGCTCTCCGGGAACGACCTGCCACAACCATGCCCATGATTTTTCGCTCACAACACCGACAACTCCGGCGCTGGATTTTCTGGTGAACGCGGCATTTAACGCTGTTATGTTAACATAAAAAGGCAGGCATCTAGGCCTTTGTTTTAGGACGTCGGTGAAATGAACATAGGAATTGTGTTCAACGTATGGCGCGGATGGTGGTGACAGCGGCATTAATGGCGGACACCCGCGGGTCAGTCGCCTATCCCAGCCAAAAACGTAACGACTTCTACATGATCGGATTTTCACGAACCAGAAACGATCACTGCCGACGTCACATTCTTTACATTAAAGGTATGCGATCTTTGCTTAGCAAAACTATACCACCTGTAGGTTAAGAGTGCAGGTTTGTGACCTGGGAATTATCTCGATGGGATAAGGTAGATGGGGTGGGGCCATCATGCCGCTGTCGCTGTCCCTATTTCGCCCTGAAAAAAAGTGCATTGCCTGAGATTTTTTATTGGTGAAACGTTTGTATACAGTGAGCTTTCTGATTTTTTTGTGAATGAATAAAAGAGAAAAGACAGTTATCATGTTCAGGGACATCAGCGGTTGTGCGAGGCTCGACATGAAGACGAATTCCCGTAAGAAAAGTTTAGATCTGCCGACCCCCTCGCCGTTAGGGTGTCGAAAAAGTTTGCGCACTCACCGCTGTCTTTACGTACTTGTTCCTATTACCCAAGCTCGGTCACTCTGAATATGTTTGATGATATTTGGTCACTGAAAAAATTATAGTTAGGAAGCAGATCGAAAGAGCCTTCGTCCCTGTGGTTATCATTCTGGACCTCTGACAACACTATAGTGTCAAAAGTGAAGGACAAAGGCACAGGTAGAATTACAACGCGTGCTGTATCTCTTGTTATAAAATCAGCGTATTTTAAAGCCTTGATTTCCGGCCTTTAAAATCACTTTCGGTTTGAATTTCCTCAGTTATATTTCTAGTGCACAAGCATGAATCGGATGTTTCTGACCCATGGACAATAAATAACCTAACATATGTCTGTCTGGCGAGACAAATTCCGCCAGTTGGCAGCACCTGCCATCTTACGCCGTGCTTGCGCACTGCATACGAATGTTGTAAACAAAATTTTCTCTCATTTTTTATTCAATGTGCCACTGTGTTTTGATGGTAGGCCTCTCAAACAAACAAACAAACAAACAAACAAACAAACAAACAAACAAACAAACAAACAACAAGCAAACAAACACAAACAAACAAACAAAAACACAAAACAAACAAATAAACAAAAAAACTGACTCACTGCAATACTGAAACGTCCTGTAAACTATATAGTTGCCGAGGTGTCATCTTTCTAAGTGCGAGCAGTCTTCAAAGTTCCCTTCCTCAGTGATATCGTGGAACAAGGGGTGGAATAAGCAAAAAGAACACGAGCAAAACAAAAACAACAAAATGATAAGTTTCATAGAGCATTCATTTCTCAAACAAATTTATTCAGTCCTATGTAGATAGAAAGAAAATAAGAAAAGAAGCGTTTGGAAAACCTTCCCTTTCAACTTTCCAGTAGAAATATAGGTCGAAAAAAAAAGACGATGGCAAAAAATATGTGCGAGTACAATGCCATTTTTTTCTTATCGTTGTAAGCAACAACCCTGCTTGCCTCCGAAGCATCGGTTTTACCAGCGGCGTTTGTGTCAGGCACGACAGAGCAATCTGCCGGCGCACTTGAATCGCTCGGGACCGCGCTGATTTATGTCTTGAGTCGGCGCGTAAACATTCCCGAATTCGGGCATTCCACGCCCACGACTCCGAGCTGAATGAGGGAGGCTTGCCGCTATACTATTCTCTACATCAGCGCGCGGAAGCATCCCCTCGAACGCAATCGCAGAAGTGGAGGGTAGAATGCAGTCCTATTTCTCCCCACGGCGTTACCCCGGCATCGATATGCTGTTTGATATATTGCCGCGGTATTGTGCGACATTGAGCAACCAAAATTGTACGGGAACGCCATTGTAGCATGCTACATCGTTTCAGGCCAAATCTCTTGGGATACGCGGCGTGGTTCGCATTACTTTCAGAAGCACCGAGCATGTTTTTTTTTTTTTCATGGAGCTTCTGCAACGATGATAGAATCTGCGCGGGGGCGGATAGCTAGGGTCACATCTGTAGCGTCCATTGATGCTTCGTTTGGGCATGCGGTCAGTTTTGATCTTAGTAACTTTGGATTGTGGGGCTATTAAACAAGGCTGCAAAACGCCCGCATAGAAAAAAACAACAACCTAATGGTGCTATCAGCAACGAATTTAATAAAGATTTACTGATGTCTCGTGTATTTAACAATAAAAGAGTGACCCTTGGTGAGTGAGAAAAGGGCTAGCTGGAGCCATAAATAAGCAGTGTCAGCATTTTCAGACATTTAGCAGTGTAAGCAGACGTCGTGTCAGGGACGTTTAGCTAATGAGAGGTTTCAGCCGAATATTTTAACCTTCTGTGGCTGTTGATGCTGGTTGCGAGCCAAACGAATGTGGGGTTGCACAATCAATCAATCAATCAATCAATCAATCAATCAATCAACAATCAATCAACAATCAATAATCAATCAATCAGCCAACCAATAATCAATAATCAATAGCTTTTTTACATATGAACGCCCTTCGTTCAAAAGTTATTGCTAGCCTATAGCTGTTTCGAAGACTACTAATTTTATAATCGCTTACAGCGGGCGTTATACGCAGTTCATTTTGCTTTGTTGTCCCCCTAACTTAGGGGAGCATAAATAGGGTGGCATACAGCTCTGTTGTCACTGCCGTGGCTCGACAAAATTTGGTTATTTCGACTAGTTACGTGCACTGGAGGGGCTGCTTTGCCTGCATGCTTTCTGAAAGCGCATGTATTTTGACACGATGTAGCCAAATTTCGTCGAGGCACAACTACGAGGGTATTGCGTTTTTCAAATTGTAATATGGCTAATGCTAACAACCGGCTACAAATCTCTAAATGCAATCAGGTGCCTATCGGAAATCGGTAAGCTAGGTATTAAAATTTAGTTAATCACTTTACTACCTAACATAATTCGCCTCTTTTGTGATGTCCGCCAACACTGCTATGACTATGCCGAAAAAGGCTTCTCTTTACCTAAAAACCCTATTTTGAAAAATTAGTCATCAGTTGGCTTGCAGCTCGAGCGCATTCTATGTGGTCAAGCGCAGGAACAACACACTTCATCCAGTCACAGGGACTCCAGGTCAGCAGTTTTATTACTCGCTGATGTAATATTTTCCAAGCACAAAGTCCTTCACATTAATAGCGATTAGGGCTCCTGAATGCGTCACACAAGGATGGTGTAGGAAAATGCTCAGCATCACTTGAAAGAATAGATTGTCTCCACCAAGTTGTGTTGTCCTGAAGGCGAGTGCAGAGTAACACTGAAGTGTAGGCTTTGTCTTGAAATAACCACCAGGGCAGTACTGCAAAGCACAAAACAATGGCCACGCGCGCATTTGTGACGCCCTTTCTCACCGGCAGTCGTAAAATGCTGATTTCGTTATTGAAACGATTTTGTTTTCTTGAATGTGCAGCAAGCAGTTTTCCAAATCATGTCGTTTGTCATTTTAAATCCATCACGTGGGCATTTACACACGACTGTCAAAGAAAGCACGAAATAATTTTTCGCTAAATACATGGTTATGTTCCGATCAAAAAGAAGTGAGGTACTCTAAAAGCTGCAATTAAAAAGAAAGATACCCACAGAAATGAAATTCGCTGTACCAAAAGATTATAAGCTAACCGCAACTAGTGGCTGCGTTGCCTCTGAAACAGCTTATTAGACCGCATATGTTCTTGTGCGCATGTCATATATTTGCACGGCTGCTATAAGAGAGCCGTGAACTATAAGTGAAATGGACAGTCAATGTGTTGTCATCAGTTACGTGACATTTCCTTTCACGTACAAAACGATAAATCTATTGCACCAACTAGACAATTCCTGGCGACCAGAATTTGAGCTCGACGTTAAACAATGCCTTCTACTCGGGTTTGCGCTTCAAATTTATAGGCTTTTTGAAGTGTAGTTGCGCAGGCAGCTTTCATACAAATTGTTCACTCCTCGTATGTTCAGTGTAAATGCTCTAGTGTTTGCTGCTGTGTGGCGGTCTTTGATTTTATCCCCTTTAAACGCACACGCAACTAGTACTGCACGCAATGGCACACCATTAAAAAAAGGGGAATTGTCTCCAAAAAAAATGTTTATGTATATGAGTAAATAAATTAGATGTATTTCATTTTATTATCGTAAAAAGAGATATCTATATATATGTAGAAGGAGAAGGATAATTCATGCCTAGATAGAGCTCAGAGCACCCCCAGGAGTAACAGTGTGAGGAAACAACCATTTGCAGGGACGGAAAAAGAATAATTAAAATCAAGTCAACCGCGTATAGTGCCAACAACCTTCACTGTTGATTTGTCGCATAAGTAAGGTGAATGGAAACATCAGTCTCTGGAGACTACTTCCAGAAACTGGCAGTCTTCAGCGGACAGTGGCACTGACAGGCTATCTAAATGCGCAGCACCGTGCCTAAGTCAGCCTTCTTTGACCTGGACGAGGAAGAACATGTAGGGTTTCGCATCAAACCACAACAACACGTCATCACCATTTGTCTGTCTTTCATCTTCACCACATTGAGATCACGGTTCTTAGGAGGGCGGCAGCTCGTGAAGCACACAAACGCGATGGACGAACACGCTATTCCGGGAGAGAAGTGAATGGTTTGCCATGTCATCCGGTTTGCCTTGGACCAACACTAAATCGTAGAAGAGTGCATTCTTAAGAGTTGGTCACTGGCTTTCGAAACACACAGAGTTCAAGTCATGACTCCTCACGGACACAGTGCTGGACCTCTCGAAAGATGCTGGAGAACTTTAAGAGGTACTCTGTCCCCGATTCTTCGGACGTCCTTCAGTAGAGCATGAACGCGATCAACGTGTCTTGTCAACTCTCTTTCCTCAGGACACGACTGTCGTGGTGGCTCCGTTCGCCGTCAAGAAGGACGTCTCCTCCGTAGCCGATTTCGAAGTACTGCTTCGGATTGGCTCCTGGTCTTTGACTACCTCGTTGAGCGGTTCCGTCGCCGTCATCGCTGAAGTGTTCCAGGACTGCGGAAGCTTTGGAATCTTCGGCGTGCTTTGAACTGGCGAGGGTTTCTGGAACGTGATGAAGGACTCGACCTTCGGTTTGTCCACTGGTGAGTGGATGACGCCGTTTATTGGAAGGACACCTATCTCACTGCCAGCGTAGGCGAAAAGGATGTGAGCCTTTGGGTTGTTCGCAAAGCTGGCGTTGGCAGAATCGTGTGAATCCTCGTTGATGTATTTCAGTGGGTCGGACGAGTCAAGCCTTTTGCTTTTCACGACCTGGGGCTCCTGGCCGGGGTAGAGGTCGGGAACGATAGCTGAGACTTGGTCTTCAGAGGAATAAAACTCTTTGTGGTTCTCCTTTGCGTCTTGTTCTTCGCTGATTACCTGCGGAGTAGAAACATTAACGTGACACTGGGAATAAAGAGCAGAAAGAAATGCTTCTATTTCAGTAGGAGTATGTACACTTAAACTTTATCATGCAAGTTCAAGGCTGACAAATATATCAGGGCCCCGAGTTTCACCAGTAATGCACAGAGCTCCTTTGAAAAGAGAGTTTAAAACGACTGCTTGGGAAGCTTCGGAACTTACGCATTGTACAATGCCGAAAAATAACAGTCACACTGTCTTTGTTCTCAAAGAAGTTGTGTAACTTTTATAACCCGTAAATTGCACAATTTGGGATTCAAAGCAGTGGCTGACGATGCCTAACACATAGACCAAAGTCTTTTATATTCTAGTGAGGGTGCATATGGAGTATAAAATTAAAATTAGGGTTCACGGTTGAGCACGTTACTATCCTTTAGAATATTGAAGTCCATAGGCCAACTTTCTCCCGTATGAGCCTACTGGCTCTTTTGGTAAGCCACATGTTTGAAGTCAAGGATGTCGACAGGAGGTAGGAAAAGAACGCATTTAATTTAAGCGTAGAATCATAAATATCTGTTTCATTGTGTGCGTTCACCTTTTCTTACTCTGATTGTTTGTTATTCAGGGCAACATTGTTCACGGGATTGTAAAACGGAGTAGCCCTGTGCCAAGTTCTATCAATAGCTATTAAACGTCGAAATGGCTATTAAGAGTTGAAGGGATGCCTGTACAGTTTATCAAGTAAAACTAACAGCTAAACTTTGACACGCTATTATAGCTCATCCTTTACTGTTTAATTATAAAATACGTCACTACCTTGGACGGCCTTTTCTTCTTCGACTGTTCTCCAGCATTGCCTTTCTTGTCGTCCTTGTGCAAATTACAGTTCTTCAGCAGCCTTCCGACTCCTGAGAAACGGGAGAGTCTAGTCGAACACTCCGTGATGTCAGCCGGACCTCCAGCACTGCCACTCTCTCCCTTGCTCCAGATGTTGCTGTTGAAGACTACGGTGCTCGTGCTCTCAGTGCTGGTGGACGTGACGCGCACCATGGAGGAGTGACTGTTCTGCTTGGGGTTGGAGTTCGCGCACCAGGACCCCGTCGACGGTCCGCTTCCGCGTTGCTTCTTCAGAGTTCCCGTGGCGATGAGCTGCGCCCAGGCGGCGCGGGCTTCGGGGTACTGAAGGACCCGCACCACGAAGATGAGGAAGCCCTGCATCGAGTTGCACACGCAGAAGACGTACTGGAACACGGTCCTGGCTTCGCCCACGGCGAACACGCCGAATATCCACGTGACGCCGAGCAGAGTCATGACGGTGAATGCACCGCGAACTTGAGCAGCGGTTACTTGAGGGTGGGTGCCCGTTCCGGAGTTAGACCCAGAAGTGTGGTTGGCAGACTTTGTAGCTCCTGCCATCCGGGGCTTGAAAAGAACCCGCGTCACCGTGATGAAGACGAGCAGGTTTACGAAAAGAATGAAGCAGGAGATGCCCAGGAATGCAACGTAGTAGATGAAAGGGTTTCGGTTGGATATCACGCAGCTGAAAAAGGAAGTAAGCAGAGAGGCTCAATGACTATTATTCTTGCTGGGCACCTGAGCAAAAAGACCTTGAAAGGAAGTTAGAGCACACTCAGAGCGATATCATTTTTATCAGACCTTACGTACTATATATATTCTTTTTTTTACAAAGTCTTTTAAAAATGCATCATTCCCGTAGCCTAAGTGCCGTTGTAAGTCGAAGAGTACTCACTGTACTTATACCTAGCCAGCTTTTAAACAGGTTCGAAGCAATAGGCGCGCTCTGAGCATCCTCCCAAGTAGGTTGACTTGCCTAAATGAGATTTCTGTTCCCAGCGCCCAAACAGCTGCCAAGATTCTCATGGTCTTCTATGAGATTTCTTGGAAATTTTATTTAGATACGCATTCTGTCATGCATATATTCAACTAAATATACGCCACAAAACATTGTTGCATCTTTATGTAGGCCCATAGGCTCGTAGCATAGAGCATGAAGGAAACTTTTAAGGTAGGAACTACGGTATTCGACTTGCGGTTCCCAAATTCTCTGTGTACATTCACTAGGCCGCGCAGGCTTGATATAGCTTTCGTATTAACGCGGACATGCCGAACTTTTGCTCGCATGTGACGAGGTTAAGCAAGGGGTAAGCATTAGCAAAAAAAGTACGCATGAATTCAATAACACAAGCGTCACTGAACTTATATGCACACATTTTATTTTAAATTAATGCTTATTTCACGCTAAATTAAAGCTCCTTCGTTCAAAAAATACTTACTAGTCATCTTGTCTCCTGTAAGGCTCCAGGTCTATAGCTAGGCAAGTTCCGACAACAGCAGCTGGAATCCCTGAAATAACGAAAGCCAGTGAAATGAACTGCGTGATATTTTCGAAGAAAATGTTCCTGCTATGTTGCACCAGTTCTGTGTTCAGCTGGATAATTCTTTGCAGTGCGAAGAAAAAGCTAAGCTCTACCAGAGTTCATTATAAGAGACACTGTCAAAGAAATGAGACCAAAAAGGCATAACTCTTTATTAGTGCGATTTCAAATGCAGAAAACTTGACAGGTTCCACATGAGCTAGAAATATTTCCACGAGTATGAATATACACAATGTTTCGATAGAATGCTGTGTCACAGGTCGTAAGAGACACTGCGTGACTGCTTAGTTGAACATTTTAGTGATTTCCTTAGAGCCTATGTGTAGTTCGCTTGTAGGCGCGTAAGCCTCCAATAAAATTGAATTCGTTCCCGGTTGAAGGTAGACAAATTACGCCGGCCATGTTAATCAGAAAATTACGCCACAAAAAAATCTTGGCCTTTGATTTTGCATACAAATGAAGTTGACACAGGCAAATGCTTCGAAATTTTGAAACCATGAATGAAATGCGCTCAATATCGCGTGGACGCAATTATCCTCTTAAACCATTCTCGGAAATGCCGCTAAATCTGACTGGCGGCGCCAGTGGCGAGCTTACCCCAGGCGATGAGAACGCGTTTCAACATGAAGCAAGTCTCGGCCGAGGCGAACACGTGCACCAGCATCTGGTACATGTTTATGGCCTCGACACCCATCCAGGCGAGGCAGGCCAGCAGGAAGTAGTGGGTGGCCACGGCAGTGCCCAGGCACAGGTCCCACTTCGGGAAGCGCTCGTGCAGGGAACCCACCAGGAAGGCCACGTTCAGCAGCAGCATGGCCGAACACAGGTTGAGCAGGATCTTTCCCGACCGGTGCTTGTTCAGGCACCTGCCCGGCGACGGGGCGAAGAAGCAGAAGGATGAAATAATAATAATAATAATAATAATAATAATAATAATAATAATAATAATAATAATAATAATAATAATAATAATAATAATTGGTTTTTGGGGAAAGGAAATAGTGCAGTATGTCTCATATCTCGGCGGACACCTGAACCACGCCGTAAGGGAAGGGATAAAGGAGGGAGTGAAGGAAGAAGGGAAGAGAGAGGTGCCGTAGTGGAGGGCTCCGGAATAATTTCGACCTCCTGGGGACCTTTAACGTGCACTGACATCGCTCAGCACACGGGCGCCTTAGCGTTTTGCCTCCATAAAAACGCAGCCGCCGCGGCCGGATTCGAACCCGGGAACTCCGGATCAGTAGCCCAGCGCTCTAACCACTGAGACACCGCAGGATGAAAGAATAGACTGCGCGTTTCATGGTGTGAAGCGAAAAAATTGGCAGTGGCTTAACTTGGCTAACCCTGGAATTCAGCGAAAAGCAAGCACGCTTGTTAAGCGTCTGAGGCTCGTAAATGGCAGCTCCGCTATACGCTCGCGACAGCCGTTTTATATATACCCACACGTTCACGTGGCTGTGACGTAGTATCACATGGTCTTACCGCACCCCCCATCGGGTGTAATCACGTGGCTTCACATCACCCCATCTAGTGTTCTTAAGGCCAAAGGTCAAACCAAAGGTCACAGAATATCCAAGTTCAGAGGTCAGGGGTCAAAAATCAACTAAATGTTCAACTAAAGGGTCAACTAAAAGGTCAACTAGTGCCCCATATCCGGGGTCTTTGAGGTAATAAATAAATAAATAAATAAATAAATAAATAAATAAATAAATAAATAAATAAATAAAAGTCATGGGTCAAGGTCAGGGGTCAAGAGTTTGACACCACAACTGTACCACATGTGGTCACACACGGCTAACGTGGTTGTGCTGAAGGTCGTTCAAGGCCATTCTCCGGCCTACCCGACGACTGCTTTACCCAGCGCAGAGTGAAGCTTGTCGCTTCAAAAGTGGTAGGATTTCAACGTAGCTAAGCCGAGCAGACGTCCGAAAGCGTATGTTTAGCCTGGTTGGCTCATGGTTTTGCTGCGCTGTGTCGTCGGCACGTCTGGCGATGATATTAGACTCAGGTTAATCTCTGATCGAGGTTGACCTGATCTGACCTGTTCGCGCCGCAGATGATGAAGGCGACGATGTGCAATGCACAGCGCGAGAGTGTTGCAGTTTAACGCGAGGCGTGATCGCCTGCGGTGATAGCCTAGCGTTCTCGTGCAGTGGCCAGCGAAGCTGGTCTGTTCGCGTTTCCACAGGTTCTAAAGAAAGTCGTCGGAATATTTATGTTAATTTTGCATGGTCTCTTGCTACGCTAGGTTTTGCCAAGGTCACCTTCAAGGTCAAGCTTCACACAAACTCGGTGAGCCGGTTAAACTTCGTGAAGTATTGCTTTCATACCAAAATTCACTATTTCGGCTTTGCTTGGACTTGATCCATTGTTAGCTGTAATTTTGTTCATGACTCAAAATTTGCGTTCTCTGCGTCTAGTAGCATTTCTTCGCTCGTTAAGATCACAAAAAGATCACAAAAATAATTGGCTCATTGCGACAGCACTTAAAAAAGCAACGTCCTCTTATAAATACAGTATATAGACTTTTTATAGATTTTTTATATACTTTATAGGCATCCTTCAGACCTTTCTTTTTTCTATAGACAGTCATAAACTATAGACTAAAGTCAATAATCACCTTAATATCCTTTCTTATATAGACAGCCTACAGAATATTTTAGACTAAAGTCTATAACAGCCTTAATTTACCTTTGTCTATAGGTGGTCTATAGAATATATATAGATTAAAGTCTATAATCACCTTAATTTTCTTTCGTCCAGAGACAGGCTATAGACTATAGACTAAAGCCTACAACAACATTAATTTCCTTTTGTCTACAGGCGATCTATAGACTGTCGATAGGTTAAAGTCTACGACAGCCTTAATTTCCTTTTGTCTATAGATGGCCTATAGACTACCTATAGCCTAGATCTATGACAACCTTAATTTAATTTTGTCTGTAGATGGTCCATAGGCTAATGCATATAATATCCTTAATTTTCTTTGTCTATAGGCGGTCTGTACACTATCTATAGACTAAGGTCTACAAAAGCCTTAATCTCCTTTTGTCTATAGACAGTCTGTAGACGATCCATAGACCAAAGTCTATAACAAAGTCTATAACAATTTCAAGTTCTTTTTGTACTTCATGCCGAGGGGAACCCTGCAACAGGTGACCGCAACAATGGCTAGAGTCCTGCACCTCCTTCGCTGTTTAGAGAATTAAAAAAAGATTGGGCGAGGATAATGCAACGCCTTTATGTATATTGTTCTTAGAAGCCTTGAAAAGCTCCTTTTTGTTAAACGGTGACGTATATTGTACGCGCAAATAAAGAATATTTAATGCTCACAGGGAAAGCAAGGAAAGACAGCCATTCCAGAAGTAAGGGTGGCCGCAAACTACACAACATCAAACGAACACGCTCTCCCTTAAAGGAATCGCTCGATACAATTCCATCTCCATCTTTCGATCGTTACTGCCCACTGCGCTTCGAAAGCTCCATCACTGAGTCCACATTTCTCTTTAAAACTTCCTGCAAATAAAGGGTGTGAGATTTCAAGGATTTGCCCATCTATTGAAACATCGTTAGAAGTGTCTCTAAGAGCACGGTCCTTTGCGCGATTATCATCTGCCGTTTGTACCCTTTGCCGTTTGCATTCAAGCGGAAAAGTGTTGCGACAGAACTTTAGGAAACCCAGTATTATTTATTCGTCGCTTCCCATATACGTGCTGCTTCGGAGGCGATGACACACTGATGTCACCCATACCATTTTTCTAAACACAAACATACACAGAAAAAAAGACTTAATACATTCCAACTTTTTAATTACTCGAAAAGTGCGCCACACGCTTCTCGGCGGAAGACGCGGCGCGTATGGACAAAAAAGTAAGGATTCGGTTTTGTTTTCGCGAAAACTATGCGTTTTTTAGAGCGCGAGTGGAGAATTTAAATTTATAAAGCAATTTCCCTCTGTAGTCTTGAATGCCAGATCAAGCTACACATGGCGAGAGTGCGAATGGCAAAAATACGACCATGAAATGGGTTTCTGTTTCACGTTTTGCCCATTTTAGCGCGAGACGGCGGAAAACCGTTCGGGTTGCAAGCAACTGTGTGCGTTGATGTGTCTGTGTCGTCCATGGTGGACGTCGTCGGCGTGTTCGCCCGTGGATTACGTCGATTACGCTTCGAACGAAATCCAACTTAATCGTCCACTCATGGTAAGCGTACACGATTATGTTTCATTAATCTGGTCTCCTAAACCACTCTTAGACAAGATGCGTGTGCAGAACAGATTATCTGCGCAGCGACAAACTTCTTATTTTCGTTTGTAAGCTGCGTTACGAGCAGCGGAATGCCGCTTATGTCTGTGCCGCTCTGTCCGTCCTAACGCGCGGAAAGGCAGTCCGTGCGAAACCCGCGATGATAAGCTGCTCTTGGCGAGCTGTTTGCTGGCTTTTTTCATGCTGCAAGGTAGATACACGGCCAGAAATATGTTAGCCCTTGAATTACGGCCTCAATGGAACTAGGCGTCAATGTCGTGTGAGCCCGATTTACTTGACGCCTTCGGGAACGCACACTCGCGTTTTGAGATGGACTACGTTTATTTTTTAAACCTTCGTGTTATCGCCTGCCCGGACCATGGAGTGCTGTTCATTGAGAGGCGTGCGTTGCTTGTTTCGTGTGGACGCTCGCTCGGCGCGCGTCATGGACAGTGACGTTTCACCAAAGATGGAGCGCGGGACGTTTGTCAAAGTTGCAGTCAAGCGGCGCTGGAGGAATGCTAATAGTGCGGATGGTTCAATAAAAGTCGTTGCTGGCGCTGACGGTCAGCGGTGTACAAACACCGCGAAGAACCTACGAGCTGCATCCCGTCTCCCCTTTCGTTGCGCACGCATGGACTCGTCCATCCTTGTTTTCCGAGCCGCTGGCCGCCACCTCCGGCCTGCTGGCCCTTCATTTTGAGCGCTGAGTAATGGGCGCCTCTACAAGAGCTGGCCTACAGTTCATTCCGAGAGGCTAGTTCATGAGCCCCGCTCACGCGTGCAGAAATTTCTCTAACAGCATTTGCGCGAGAGGCAGAGTATGCGTTTCTGTTCTCAGACTGCTACGGTACGAAACGGCCAGTGTAACTCGGCGCTTATTTGCGCAATCGAATGCAGTACAGCTCCCGCTGTGTTATGGCTACGCCTGTGGTTGAAGACGTTGTTTGATTGAAATATTTCCTGCTTGGAGCGCGTTCGTTGCTTTCGTTGATATTTCGAGCAGCCCTATAGGTTAGGGTGCCTGCATGCAAGAACCACTTCTTTACTGCGCTGTTCGGGCTGCACTTGAAGGAAAAACGAAGTGAATTTGAGAACGTATTGACAGTAATGCGTGTGTTGTCTTAAGTTCACGCCTGCTTTTGAAACGGCGCAGCTACGGCCAGTATGTGCGGCTCGAGTTTTTCTAGATTCTGCGTTCAGCATGGAAGCGCTGCAACTCGCTTGTTTCTAAGAGCACGCGCTGATGCATGACAATGCTGTTCCCTATTTGTGCTTCGAGTTATGTGCGAAAAAGTGTGGTGAACTGGTACGCGTCTGCCTTGTAGGTTTTGCGTGGCTTGTGCCCGTCTGATTATCGGCGTACGCACAGCCGTGAGCAAAAGCGGAGAGACCACGGCTCCGGGCGCGGGAGCAGCTGCGGGGCCACGTGCACCGCGGCGCTGCTATCTCGCGCCGGCCGGCCGGCCAGCACGCGCGCGTTCCCGACTCGTTCTTCGCGGTGACGCGATCATTCCCCGCCATAAATGTTCCGCTCGCTTCTTTCTCGCGGCCGCCGGCGCACAGATAATCCGGAGCATTACGTAGCACTTGCTCTTACGGGCAGAGATAAGCGTGCACAGCAAGCGGCGCTGGACCAAATATGGCGGCTGGTTGCGGTACTTTTCCCGTTAGTGACTTTAGCGCCGCCCACTCGCTGCCAGAGTGGCCCCAGTGACGACTAACTTCACCCTTGCTCTCGAGCCGGTGCTTATCACGCTTGATACGTTTCCGGTGAGGCGTTCGGCTACTCTGCGGCTGACGGTGGCGCCGAAGGAGAGCGCCCATCGCAAAGCGCCGAAAGTCTCTGAAGGGAAAGTAGGGTTAGCTGCCCCCCCTCCCCCCCCCCCCCCCTTCTCCGTTTTCGGCGCGCCTTGCCGGTTACGCGTGCGGTTATAGGGGAACCTGCGCTGCCAAGGTGGCACTGCAATTGTTCCGTTCGGTGACTAAAAACTGCTTTTGTCAGCCGCTTGGGCCGCTGCAAATGGCAGAACACATTCTGCGCGATTAGATATCGCGTTTGGCTGACAGCATTCATTGCCTAGCTTCTCTCGGCGTAGCGCAGATAGCTGACGCACGGCACGCGCGCCTTCGACAGAGCGCGGAGACTCACGCCAATAAGCGCCTGAAGGTGGCGCGGAAAAGTACTAAGAGTACTACCCAAAACTGCTTGCTCTTCTCGCTAGGCAGTGCGTTATGGCGCTGCAATCGGCACCGCAAACTTCAGCGCAAGTTCCCCATCTGGAAGGCACGCGCGGCTTCCACTTCACTCCCGAATCATTAGGCAGAGACCAATACACCGAGGCGTAAAATGCAAGGCACTGTGGATCCTCGCTTCGAACACAGTCTTCAAGTGAGATTTAGAAATGTTTGACACTCACAAGGCTCTTTACTGCCCTGAGAAATAAACAACGGGAACCTATCATTAAACTAATGCTTAGTGAAGTTGCCATTAACGGCATTTACACCAGCAGCTCGGTGCGGCATCGAATAGTGCAGTGATGACACAACGTCGGGGCGAGCACGAAGAGTCTGTCATTCTTGTTTTACGGCAGTGCACAGTTGATGAGCTGTAGCCGTGCGGATATCCCGGGCCGCAAGTTGCTTCTTGATCAGCCCCCCCACGCTTTCGATGGTGTTCAGATGGTCTTCAGATGGGGCACCCACTGGTGGCCACTCCAGCGTGCGGAGTGGCCAGGCCTGTTGCTTTTGGTCTCTTCGTTTTGAAATGTATGTTGGTGGTGTTAGGTAAAAGTGCCTGTCAATTCCATTTTTTTTTTCATATAGAATATCGTTTAAAAATGTTATCCTGAAGAAGGCGCGGCGGAGTTATTTTCGAATGTTTAAGCGAGCACAGCAAAAAATTTTCGCGGTAATCTTTTTCGGTCTTGATGGTTGCAACTTAATCCCTGAATAACTTCGTGTGAAATAATACGTTATTGAGTGTGTTTTGAATCAAACGCCCGCCAGTATAACCTAGAAGGGCAGCAACTGGGCACTTAGCGATAAGATCTCGACTCTAGCGTCTCTTGAGACCCTCAGCGGAGCATCGTTTGAGTTAGGAGTTGGTGTTGCACCGTTTATATTAAGCATCATTTAGTGAGATTTGTCCATTAGTAAAAGACTTAGTTTTTTAGCCAGCCTGTTGTGCACTTCAAGCTTCTTGATGAATTTAACGCTGTAGTCACAAGACACTTCGTGCGGCTTTTAGGACTAGCACGACACCGCCATACGAGCTGACTCCGCGCGCAGCTAACGAACGTTACGCATTCGCTCAGGGGCGCGATGTCATGGAAGTGGTCCTAATCAGAACAGCGCGAAATTCACTCACCTGAAGAGAGCGTAAGTCAGTATGGTGAAGAACAGACCGACGACCGACATAAGACATCCCACGTATGATATGAGAGAGAGGATTCGGTAGTGGTGAGCTGACATCGATGTTCCGGGCATGGGATCCTAGTGAACGAAAAAAAAGGGGGAGGGTGTTAATATGAAAACGAAACATATCCAGGTTCCCAGCGCTACTTCTCAGGTGTACGAGAGTAGGACTCCGATGTCATGCACCGTCTCGGCATTTCTGCTCCAATGGCGTTATTTGCCAAAACCCGATGTAGAAAGTTTTGCTTATGCCCAACATGGCAGAGAGATAGCTTTGCAGGCTTGCTGTGTCCTGGGTGCTCCTAAATGTTAGCCTTTTGAGGCTGCCATTCATCAAAGAGACAATAACGCTATTAGCCTTACTTGCCATCTTTTGCGAAAAATTCCTGCAGTAGCCTTCGGCGTTTCCTTCAAAGTGCATTGATAACACCATGCAGACTGAGGTAGCTCATTGGACACCACTCCTCTTGCGTGAGAAATCGTAGCCCTCTTATCTGGTCGCACACGAGCGTGTTGCCAGATTTGGATGTGCCATGAAAGAGCAGTACACTGCGTAGTAATGGCACTATTGTTTTTTTTTGGTGAATATAAAATGGGGATTACAGCACGTATTTTCAGAAGAGCGTTGTGAACATCTGGAAGTATTCACGCCTCCTGTTCGATTTTCTGACAGCAGGAAAACCTTACCAGAAATAACAGACGCAGAAAACGAGCTTTCAGGATTCATTGACGTTGGCAGGTGGCAATGAAAACGTTATTTGTTTTTTTCTTTCTTTTATTCATATATTTAAACAATGTAAAACGCGCCAGTACGGTAGTAGGCTTTCGCAGCGCTTTCCTAATACATCGCTTTTGCAGTGTTTTGCAACGCCAGCCTACTGCAGTACTATTCCTTGTGCATATATGGTGCTAATGAAGCGTAAATAACAAAAAAAAAGGTCGATTCTCAGTTAAGAGAGTACGGTCTCACCAGCAATAGCGAAAAGGCAGTCATGTGAGTCGAGCTGCAGACGGTCACGTTCCCAGACCGGTTGGTCGTAACGCCGTTCGTCGACCACTCTTTTCCTGGAACGAGGAGACACTTATGAGCAAACATTTATAAGGCAAGGTTAATTTTCAGAAACAAGTGATCCGTGAGAGAGTACAGGCGAAATACTTAATATGGTCACCGAAAGACGCGGGTTCGATCCCGGCCGCGGTGGTCGAATTTCGATGGAGGCGAAATTCTAGAGGCTCGTGTACTGTGCGATGTCAGTGCACGTTAAAGAACCCCAGGTGGTCGAAATTTCCAGAGACCTTCACTACAGCATCCCACATAGCCTGAGTCACTTTGGGACGTTAAACCCCCATAAACCATAAACCAACTTATACGGTCACGTATATTAACAGTTTGAACTGCTCAGGAACGGCATATATAATCACTACAAGCGCTATTATGATTCAGTAAGGCATGTTGCAGGGCTAGTTGGTTTAGCATTTTTTGAAGCTTGGAAAAAATCCACCTTGGCGCATATAAATTCACACAGACAAAAGAGACAAGAAGACAACGGACAGGTGCCTTAGAGGTGCACGAGAGGTACACGATAAAAAAAAATGCTATTATGAAAAGCTAAATGAAGCGTATGATTCCGAAACACAAATCCTTGAGCATCTGGATGCAAGATTATATATACCGGTCGCGGAGCCTCAGAGTCAATTGTTTTCGAAACCTAAGCACGAAGTAGCGAGATCGAATTGTGGATGCGGTGGCCGCGTTTTGACGGAGTTGAAAAAGAACAGCGGTGGTTTTCTGTGCGATGTCAGTTCCATGCAGTCGGAATTGATCCGGAAGCCTCTATTACATCTCTGATAGGCCGCGTTCATCTTGGGGAGGTTAACTACCTTATGCCAATACGAATGAGACTGTCTACTACATCCCCAAGGATATTCCCACTTTGTAGCAATAATCTGTAACATGCGCCAAGCACCCCCCCCCCCCCCCTCCCCCCTGTCCAAGAGTCTTGAAGATGGAACAATGTCGAACCGATTTTCCTGTGCTATGTTCAGCAGGCAGCCGAAGGTAATCTCGCAACATTTTATTCCCTTGTCTTTGAGGCACGCTAACAATGGATCAAAAAGTGAAAGCAAGAATTTGTCTGTATGTACTCACGGTGGTCGTCCCAGTAGGCGCAGATGTATTTTTCGGCGCTATGCGTCGGGTAGGAGTAGATCAAAGGATCGGTCAGGTTCTCGATCTTGCTGTCGCCGATCTTTGCCGACAGGACGACTTGACCTGTTTTCGGTAGAACAAGAAGGACTGGGAATCAGCTTAAGTATTTCACTGCGAATAACTTTAAACCGTCGTTAACACATCAGGTTGGGCTAGTTAATAAAGGCTTACTGGGGTCATTTTCTTGGCGGTTTTTACAAACAGACACTACATCTGAGGGACACACATCTGAGGGACACCCATCTGAGGGACACCCATCCAAGGGACACCCATCTAAGGGAAACCCATTGAAAGGACACCCGTCCAAGGTACACCCACTACATCTAAGGTACACCCACTACATCTAAGGTACACCCACTACATCTAAAGGACACCTTCTAGACGCATACATGACATATATAGCTTTCATTGAGAGCACGCAGGTGCCTCATCATTCACAACAGGTCTAACTGTTACCTCCCCCTCCTGCGTAGGGTGCGATTGCGCAGGTAATCAATTTCTTTCACTGCCAACACACGTGTCACCCGCCTTGTGAATATCAAAGGCCCTTTCCATTTCCTCTGCTGCCCACGTGCATCACAGACGTAGTGTCGTATGCCGGTGAACAATATTCGCCTCTTTTGCATTGCTTCGCCAATTATCCGCCTCCGGCCAGTGATGAAACAACACTTTGGCGCTCTCTTTTCCTGTCGTTTCGCACCCTTCACTTTGCCCTGTGCATATACATTGTCACAGGCAAGGAGGACGGTGCGTACAAATCCCGTTCTGCACGCCCCGAACTTATTTCTGTGTTTTTTACTGCAACAGGGCGTCTTCGTATCCGTGAATGCTGAGCATAGCAGTGCCAGCTTATCAGGGACTGTGAACAAAACACCAAGGCCACATTTTCGTGCCACTTTTTTGAGGCGGCCTTTTTTGAGGTACGGCCTGCCCAAGCCCATTTCTTCCTCTTGATTTCGACTGGGATGTAGTTAACCCGTGTTTGTTCCCGACCCACTCTGCAAAAATAAACTACAGAAAGGCTGCCAAGGCCAGTATCCAAAGGACAATAACTGGTCAGACGTGAAGCACGCCTTCAGCGCTGAAGCTGTCCGACGCTGTTGCTCAAATATAACACACATTCACTGCCTAACTCTCGATTTTCAAGCACAGCTGTGCAAGAAAGGTAGTGGAGATATGCCGTATGCAACCCTCTGCTCACCTGCGTTGATGAGGGAAGTGGGACTGCGCCGAGCTGGCCGGAAGAACTTGTCGTTCCGGTAGGAGACGAACGCTATGCGCGGGCCTTTCTCCACCTCGTGGATGGGGCGGTAGGGCTCGCCCGCCGCCAGGCGGGAGTTGTTGATCGCCATGGACAGCGCTTCGAACGGGATAGTGATCACGATGGTCTGCGAAAGTGGCGTTAAATGAGGGACAAAGTAAGCGGGGGAAAATAATACGATAATAGAAGCTCTTAATGTACGATACAAGTCAAAAAGGCAACGGCGAATGTCCCTCGCAGGAGGCCCTCTAGCCAATAGCGGCGACTGATTAAAATGACGTCGCGGTTCTCATTTGACGCAGGCACTTGCTAGTCAAATGCAATTTCGCGCATTGCTTACCGACAACTTTTTATGTCAGTGCAGCAGAGGCTAGACAGGAAAGGGAAGGAGAAGGCCTTTTGTCCCCGTACAGTGGGGTCCTCAGCATTAGCCAGCCTGAAGAGGTCGACGGCATTGGCTAGAGAGCCTCCTTTCAGGGCCATTCGCCGCTTCTTTCTTGATTTCTATCCTACTAGACTTTTTTTCATCCCTTGGGGCGAAGTCACACACACCTGCACCAGCCGTCCTCTTTCGCCCCTTTACCAAAAAATCTATCGCGAGAAAAAAGGATAGAGAAATGTTTAATGCAAAGAGGGATGAAAATGTCAGCGAGAGGGATGTGGCTCTGATCTGTTACTCCACATTGAACATTGAATAATGGAAAGAGGGAAGCAGAGAAAGGAAGAGAAGGTGAAGGTTGGAGGTGATGAGGTCTTAGGACAATGTGCAGCATGACGTGTCCAAGACATAAAGCAATGTCCAGGCACACACAATGGCTAGCATAAATATTGCGCATCCCATCGCATAGTGCACGGACTTAAACGTCACTGGTTTTCTGAGCTAGTGCAGGGATATCACGAATGTGTACTATCGTAAGCACAATGCGCCTGTCTTGACAGCATGAGCGCTTCGTCACGTGACGACCACACGCACTCCGGCATGGTTCTGAATGCGGAGGGGGGGGGTACTACCTTTGACCAAGATAGTACCATAACGTCCCGAGAATTAGCACATTTTAACCAAGCCTTCCGTTTACAAATCCTAGCAGCTGTTTCACTAATACAATCGCGAGAGGCCTGGGTAAGGATGGTTAAATGATTTAGAAACAGGCGTTAATTTGAGATAGCCGCGCACAAAGTGACCAAGTAACTAGTCGAAGAAGGCGGTCAGGAGACGGTCGTAGTTTTTAAGCGGATAACTACGCGCCTATAGCGGGACCAAAAGGCAGACAAAGAACGCCGTGACCCTTTAGCCGTGCTTTTATTTTGTTTCCAGATATTATAGATATATTGTGTTCTAAGACAGTTTAACTACTCGGTGCAAGCGCAGGACACACGCTAAAAGAAAGACTTTGCTACTCATTGGAACACTATACTCCCAGCAATATCTTCACAAAATCATCATTACCATAAGTCTGACTGCTCCCACTCCAGAGCAAAGGACTCTCCCGTAACTCTCCAATCAACCCTGTCCTGTGCCAGCTGCGCCCGCCGTATGCCCGCAAACTTCTTAATTTCATCCGCCCCTATAACTTCCTGCCGTCCTCTGCTATGCCTGCTTTCTCTTGGAATCCAGGCCTTTACCCTCAACAACAATCTGCTATATTGCCTTGGCATTATTATGAGCTGCCCAAACGAAACTACCGCTCCTCAAGCCCATCTATTCTTATTTTCGACTGGGTTTTCAATAATCCGCTTTTATTCCTTGACTCAGAGTTTTCTCTTCCTTCAGGTCCCTTATCGTTACACCTAACATTTTTCTTTTTATAGCTGCTTGCGTTGTCCTCAATTTAGGTTTAACCCTTCTTCTTCTTCATAAACGAGTACCTTTAAGACACAGCTGTTATACTTTCCTTTTGAGGGATATTAATAAACTGCCATTTATCATGTGAGAGTACCAGGCAAATGCGCTCGATCCCGTCTTATTCTTATATTTCGCTCTCGTGGCCCGGATATGCAGCCACTACATACCCGAGGTATCTTAAATAGTATCTTGCAATAATCCAGTTGACTGAAAATTAAGTCATGTCCAACAAAGCTGGACTTTCAGACAGACAACAAAGCATCCACCCTTCTTATTTCAAGCCGTCTGAACATTTCAAGACACGCCACCTTCTACCAAGCTAGTGGGCCTTCATCGGCCTGTAATGCGCCGTTGTTTATGCATACTCTCGATTGGGCTGTTTTTGTTGCGCACTGCTTGCATTATCATAATGCTAGCTTCGGCATAAGAAATGCACGTGTACGCACATAAACGCTCACCGATTTCACTCACATCTACGTCCTCCTGTTCGTCACCGGAGAAGTCCTCGTGGAGGTAGTGGTCTCCGTTCGACCGAAGCGAGAAGCTGAGGAAGTCCTGGCCTTGCGAGAGCAACTTGGGTGACCAGGCCACCGCCTTCACAACCAGGTTCTCGTTCTCGATGATGAGGGCACCTGGCCCCAGCACCACATTGGAGGTGAACCTCTCCACCGCAGAAACCAACCTGCGCGTCGCCAATTGAATCAACCAGATGACCCGGCTATCTATATGAAGCCGTTTTCGTAAACGAATACGGCGTACAATGTCATCATCCTCCACCGAATTCAGTTAACTGCTCTATAGTAACGCTCCTCTCAATAACGTCGACTTTCTCCTGTTAAGCGCGAGCTTCTGTCGATGTTTTTCTAAACTGTCAATCGGTCTTACTCTCAGTTTCACGCAATACCGTTTTTCTGAATTTCTTAGTATTCAGTACCGGAGTCCAATGGGCCACTGGCAATCACTCTGTATGTTCATAGACTGTGTGAACACAGCCTGCGCTAAATTGTTCGTTCTACCTGCTTCTATTCTTCAATAAGCCTCTCTCACTACAACACTATATTCGTTGTGCAGGCACAGCCCGCTTACTCTTCCTACGATTGGCCTCGTACTAGTCAGTATACCGTGCAATGTATCGGCTTAAATTTTCAACACAATCGCAAACCGTATCGCACTCGACAATGCGCATAAAACAAATTTTCGCTAATGAAAAATGACAATAATTAGAGAAGAGCTAGTTTAGCTATGTATTTTGTTGTAACATCCAACTTTTGCAGAAATTGGTTTAGGCTCACTGTCTGATCCGGTAATGGCTGAACTAAAGGCTGTATGAATTTATAATGCAAAAGAAAAAGTTCAAGATTTCAGTGAGTAATTTGAGTTTTAAATTAAAGCGCGAGTTGCAGACGCAGCACGAACGATTGAGAATCCTGTGAGCTTCTGAGAAGGGAGATAGTTGAGACTAAGCGTCGCCAAGAAATCAAATTGCGCTCAATACAGAAGCGTACTTTTTGTGAAATACCGTTCGAGAACACCGAACACATCATTCAGTCAGTGCACTGTGTCAGTTAGCAGCGCCTATAACCACTGTATACGCGAAGTGCTTGAAAGAGGCCAACGATAACGGAAAGTTGCAGAGTACTTTTCGACGGCGACTCCGTTTGTGTCTCCTTGGTCGATGACACTTTCGTTTAGCGCCAGGAAGTTGCTAATGACGTGGATCATGGCTTGGGCGATCTGAAAGGTAAAAAAATATGGTTCATCGCTCTACAATTGTTCAGCACGTACCATAAAGCATGAAAAAACCCACACTGTAGCTCGGTATGGCCAAGGTGCGTGTGTGTTGCGCCTACTGCCCAGTAGTCTTGTCCCTATAATCTCGAATTATCCTGCTTCAGCAAACTCCTCGGCCACATCAGCCCAGGATATATTCTGACGTCATTGCTTTGGTTTTCTGTTTCTGTACGTGGATTTTGTTATGTTTCGTTTTCATCTGATGTGGCCGTGAGGTCAATAATGACGACATAAACCGACCACAGGCAGGGCTACTTCGTTCACTGCACCGCGCCAAGCCACCCTATACTGCCGCCGCATATTCCGCCGATTTGTTGCAAAGTCGCCGCAAAGTTTCTTTTTCAAGAAGAGATTTGCGCCAAAAAACCTTTTAAGGCAAGTCAAATGCGTTGCTGTGCACCGTCATTGGTCGGCGTCTGCACCGGTCGGCCTTGTGTGGCATGGAAGCTTTTATTGTCTTGATGAGCCTGTTTCAACCACAGGCCTGTTTCAACCTGAGAACTTGGGCTCTGCAGCAGATTGCAAGTGACATGCTACGCTAACGGGCAACGCGCGGAACAGTAGTTGACGCGTTGCGAGGCTGTTTTTCTTGTTTTATTTTTAGCCGTGCGCATTACTTCAGTGATATTGCCCCTGCAGCATACGGGCATCGCTGAGATTACTCATGTTGCATTATAATAGACGGCTCTACCGGACGCTCACCTTGATGTCCTTAACAGCGTAGTCGACGATAGGCTCGATCTTTTCGGCGAAGCCCTGCAGCTGATCTGGCCGGATGCCGCTGGGGTCGTGCGTCAGGAGCTCCAGCTCGGAGGTGATATTCTCGGCCGTCTGAAAGCTCTGCGGCAGAGTAGGTATAGCAACGCAGCAAATAGGGCTAGTTGGTAATGACTCGTGTCGGAAGGAAGGTTACTGCGTTAAAAAGACTACAACGTAAAAGAGGTCTCCGCATGTTCTGTCTTTTACGTGGTCATCTTTGTCTTTTTAGCGCAATAACATTCTCTCATAGATATAAGAAAGGCCGATGAGCTTGTAATCTGGTCGATAGAACAATGCAGAAATAATTCTGAATTGTTAATTGTTCTCTGGAATATACATGGCAGCAGCCAGTGCGACCACCGCTTGAGACCGCAGAATGAGAAAAAAAAATGGGCAGTGGCTTAATTTGGCTAGCCCAGGAAGCTTGCTAAGAGTCTGAGACTCGTCCATGGCAGCTCCGCTACACGATCGCGACAGCCGTTCTATATATACCCACACTACCACGTGACTACGACGTGGTATCACATAGTCTTACGACACCCCATAGGATGTTCTTAAAGTCACAGGTCAACCCAAATGTCACCCAAGGTCAAATATCAATAATCAAAGGTCAGAGGTCAAAGGTCAACTAAAGGTCAAAGGTCAACTAAAGGTAATGGGTTCCACACCATAACCGTACCACATATGGTCGTACACGGCTTAAGTGGCTGGGCTGAAGATCTTTCGAGGTCATTCTCCGGCCTACGCGATGACTGGTTTACCTAGCGTAGTGAAGCTGTTCGCTTCAATATAAGTGAGCACGATGCTTTCCCTTGCCTTGTATCGGCAGTGCTGGGCGGAGACCTTCACCCAGGCGGTCTGTCCGCTGGAGAGGAGACGGCACTTCCGGCGCGCGTACTTGTACTCGTTGGCCGGGTTGTACGCGCCGTAGGGGCACTCGACCTTGGCCACCGACCCGTGCGCCACTGGTTGCCAGTGGAAGGTGCCTTTGTCCGTCTGCTGGAACTCCTCGGGGCACGAGTCTGTTGGGGCAGTGGTAGTCCAGCGCAGTAAAGAGAAATGTGCTTATTAACACGAAAATGACTGAAACGTGCTTAGGGGACAAATATCCTAATCATTTTACACTGGGAACATCGGCTAACACTTAAACGGCATTATCTGCGCACATGGAGTGTACATGACGCTTGAGGAATGCAGTCAAAGCTCTCGTCACTCATAACTTAACGGAGCCATAAGCCCCAATACACGTAAAGGACACTTCAGGAAATCTATCAGCCATAGACACAAAGTGTATATAATGAACTTACATGACAGATGATGTGAGAGTTACACAGAATACTTAATGATATGCACCGTGGAGACCCTTGAGTAGCTACGGACTTATATAAAAATTGAAAAAAGCACTCATAATGAGTGCCTAGCCCAATAAAAGGGAAAGAACGACCGTGTTGCCCTTTCATTGGCAGAAATGAAAACTGAAGAGCGATACAGAGTGCACAGAAGGAAAACGAATAGTAAAAAAATAAACTACAGAAGAAAACAGCTTTGCAGACAATATACTGATGAAGTTTCTGGGACGAATTTAAAAATAAAAAGGGCTTCTGTTGCTTTAGGCACAATATACATTTCAGCTTAGCATTAGCACGTTTGTCGGTTTGAGCCATTCGGTGTTTAAAAGGCGTAAGCAATGGAAAAACAAAGAACAAACACAGCCAATGTTGTGTATTGCATTCGTTGTTGTTATTGTTGTTAGTGGCTATTTATTAATAAAAGTAGCAATGGAAAGAAAAGATGTTGCTAGCTGCGGCATCTGCCATCGAAACCTGAAGCACCGGAGCTGCAGCTAGCGGGAATAAAAGGACAGGGAGAGAGAAATAAAGGGGGAGAGATAGTGAGAAAGGGTTTCGGTAGGGCGGCAATATGCATTATGTTCAAATACAGTATTTAGAAGCAGTATTTGCATTGGTCATAATTCTTTTTTCGTTGAAACATTGGTTCCTTTCATTTCTAAATTCCTTTGTGTTAACACGCTGCATAATGCGGAAAGTTACCGGGGATTTCACAGTCATTTTAGTTCCTCCATATATCCAAACTACACGCCGCCGTTGCATAAAGAATAGAGAAAACAATGTAATCGACAGCTCTGAGAAACGCATCCAAAATGAAGTACAGTGTTTGCTTTCACCTGCGGAATGTTTCGCGACTTGTCTGGCCCGGGTTGATCACGAGATGAGTCTCAATGAAAAGGTGAAAAAAAAAAGCCGACTGCCTAAATCATACTCGTCGCGCAGCGTTCAAAAAGGTGAGTTGAGCGACGCGTGTACAGCGGTGTTATCACATGCAGTGCCGTCGTCGATTCGGCTTGGAAGCCTACCTCTGAGTTCGCACAGCGGTCCCCCATAACCTGGCGGGCAGTGGCAGGTGAACCTGTTGATCCCGTCCTCGCAGTCTCCGTGGTTCTTGCATGGGCTGGACAGGCACTCGTTGACATTCTCCTCACATAGTTCTCCTGCAGCACCAAATAGAGCGTCCTCTTGGCTATTCAATATGGCGACACGCAGGTTCCGATACTGGGCGTTTACATGAGTGCGACAATGTCGGGTCGGGCTGGGTCAGCCCGACTGCAGAGGGCAGGTTGACCCTGCCCGACCCGCTTGGAAGGAGGATGTATACGCTGCCGCGCCGTGGTAGCTCCTATCTTTTTTTTATTGCGACAGTGTGTCTGCTGGTATAAAGTATTATTTACAAACATATATGCACACACTGGACTCGCGAAGAGAAGTCCAATAACATCTGGTGGTACGGCTCAAAAATCCATTCCTCTACATCTGGTGGACGGCCTGGGCGCTTCGCGTGGTTTCCTTTGTCGACACTAGGTGTAGCGGCGATCTCAACCCGACAGAAACGGGTTCATGTAAACGCGCCGAGTCGAGTCAAGTCAGCCCGACATCTGACGCGGCCAAAATCGACCCGCTATCGTGGTGCTTATTTAAACGAGACTACAAAGCCGGCTTGCAGAACCACCCACCAGCTCTTACAAGGTACGGCTTCAAAGAAGCACCAGGACTCACATTTGATGTCTGCCAGCGCCAGTAAAACTGTTCAGTGCTTTCTTTGACGTTCTTCGTTAAACGTTTCTATAAAGAAGTCTTCCATGGTTTTTCTGTTCTTACTACGAAATGCCTTCCTCTTGAAAAAACTATCAAATAAAATATGTATCGATGGAAAGAATGGTGTTCTGGATTTTTCCCTAGGATAGAGCATGTTACTATATACTGAAAAATTGGAAAATGGAATAAAAATTTTGCTTAAAAGTTCGCTTGGGGTTAGTGTCCGAGATAGCCGGAGACCCACCCGCGTATCCGGGCAGGCACTGGCAGGTGAACTTGACGTCGGACTCGTTGAGGCATCGGGCTCCGTGCAGGCAGGGCGCCGAGAAGCACGGGTCGTACTGGTGGCACGTCTTGCCGTAGTAGCCGTCCACGCAGAGGCAGGTGAAGGTGTGCGACGCGTTCGACTGGCACACGCCGTCGTGCAGGCACGCCGAGGGCTTCAGCAGGCACGGGTTGAAGTCGGAGCAGTTGCGGCCCGAGAAGCCCGTGAAGCAGTCGCAGCGGTACTCGCCGTGGCTGGTGTTGACGCACGTGCCGAACGTCTTGCAGGGCTGCTCCGAGCACGGGTCGAAGTGCTCGCACGCCTCGCCGTAGTAGCCCGGGTCGCACAGGCACCGGTACCCGGGCCGATCGTCCGTCGTCTCGCACGAGCCGTGCTTGCACACGTTCAGCAGGCAGTCTGGTAGACAGAAGGACATTCAGGGGAAAACGTCATAGTTTAGAATCAAGCTTATATCGCACAATTTAGGAAAAAATGGTGGTGGTAGTGGTTTTATTAAAAATAGTAAAAAGGAAGGAAAAGATTTTTGCTAGTCGATACTGAAGCACCTGAGCTGGGGCAGCGGAAATAAAGGACAGCAGGCAGAATGGAGAAATGAAATGAGAGAGGTGAGGGGACAGGAAGAGAGGATAGGGGGAGAAGTAATATGTACAAACTATTTACACAATAAGAAATGTGTCCAGGTTGTGCGCGTGATTAGTTCATTTTAGAGGAATTAAATCACACACGCGCACAGCACTGTGTTGGTTACAACTGGAGTGGGGCGTCCAGTTATTAATCATTCAAGGTAGAACTCGCGGAGCGTTCGGTCACGGCGTGTAACTACCTGACGGAGAACAGACGTGACGTCAAGCCCGTGTGTTCGAGGAATGCACAGAGGGGATAAAAATGCTCCGAATCTGAAATATAGTAAAATTTCTGGCAGGTAATCACTGTGTCACTTGCTTATACGATGCTGGCCACAATAAGGTCTAAAGCACGAATCACCTGATAAATGAAACTAAGTGCGGGAGAAACACTCAGCTATCAATAAATTCTAGTCCAAATCTCCATCGAAAGCGGCTTGCTGAACTGTGGATGGCCTCAGGTAGTTCTTTCAAAAACAGACAGCAGTTTCAAGTTGGCAGTGCAAGAGGCCAATTGCAACCGCGCTTTTCGGTTATCTCGAGTATCTCAATAGGCGCTGAGTTGCCGGAATATGGTTGTGCTCCTATCCTGACATAAATCACCGCCACAATACTAATGGAACGAATGAGAGTTGAGTGATTCAATAAAGGGTCGATTGACTGAAAAAAAGAAGCAATGAACCAAATACCCAACTTACTGTATGATTGACTGGCTGATTAATCAGTTGACCGATTTAGTAAATGCATGAGACCCTAACTGAGTGACTAATTGATAAATTTACTTAGTGCTTGACTGAAAGTTGGAGTAGTTGAATGATAGACGTACCGATGAATAACATATTTGAGTAAGTAATATATGGCGTGCACTCAATTAGGTATTCATGATATTTATGGTTGATTGATTGGCTCTCACAGTCGATGCGCGTAGCGAAGCGGTCCACGGGACTCCCGATGCCCTCTTCTCGCCCATTCCAGGCGTACACGCGGTACTCGTAGTCGGTCCAGGACCTGAGGCCGTGCACCGGCACGCACTTGTCGGCGGCGCCAGTGGTGACGTTGACGGAGGAAGTGACGTTCTCCGCCACCGGCCTGTACTTGATGACATAGCCGGACACGTTGCCGTACAGAGGCCGCTGCCAGCAGATGCGCACACTAGTCTCGTTCACCACGATGGCGCGGGGGTTCTGAGGGTCTGCGGCGAGAATAGAAAGAGAAGAGGCATTAATGAAAGGGAGAGGCTCTTTAATGGTTACCGTTACCACCACCGTGGCCACGTAAGCTGAATTGGCAATGCTATTTTATTGACCTAATCTAACCACCTAACTATACACCTCAACTTAATATTGACCTAAGAGAGGTTGTGTTCACGTAAAGAAAGGTTTCGTGAACTTGGAGTCTGTGCCGAGTTGCTGTAACCGGAAGAGAGTCGACGCACGCGAGAATGCTCACTGTAGTCCAAAATAAAGTTGTCTGCGTTAGCAACATAGTTTAACACAGCTCAGAGCCTAGAATCTCTGCTGGTCTACTCAAAAGAAAGTGCACATAGCACGAAAAAAGAAAACCGGGACATTGCCAGTTATGGTGCAGTACTTTGGCGGCAGACGCCTCCTTTGTCACCATGGCATTAGTACAGACAGAGTGAGTATATGAGTGCTAGTTATGGTGGAGTACTTTGGCGGCAGGCGCCTCCTTCGTCACCATGGCATTAGTACAGACAGAGTGAGTACATGAGTGCTAGTTATGGTGCAGTGCTTTGGCGGCAGACGCCTCCTTCGTCACCGTGGCATTAGTACAGACAGAGTGAGTATATGAGTGCTAGTTATGGTGGAGTACTTTGGCGGCAGGCGCCTCCTTCGTCACCATGGCATTAGTACAGACAGAGTGAGTGTATGAGTGCTAGTTATGGTGCAGTACTTTGGCGGCAGACGCCTCCTTCGTCACCATGGCATTAGTACCAGTACTTTGGCGGCAGACGCCTCCTTCGTCACCATGACATTAGTACAGAGTGAGTATATGAGTGAGTTAGTTGAGTGCGATAGTTAGTCAGTGAGTAACTAAGTAAGCCAGTGAGAGTGACATTGATCGAGTGTGTGAGTAAATGAGTCAGGAGTGAGGCAGTGACAGCGATTGAGTGATTGCCGAACTACATTGATTGATAATCATTTCACTTTTTCAGATTTGTAGAGCAGGTCTTAACGCAGCATATAATTTGTCTTTGTACATACGACCACTTGGAACACAGCGAGGCAAAACAGTGGTGAAGTCTGCAGGCATACTAGGGCGACAAAAGTTCGGTAATAATGAGGATTATGGTAATAACCACTCTTTGCGATTATCGCAGTAGTACTCCCTTACAAAAATGGTCTATAGACAGCCTATAGACTTCTTATAGACTCTATTGCTTTCTTTTAGACATTTCTTTTTGTCTATTCATAGTCTATATAGACCGCCTATAGACAAAAGTCTACTAAAAGTGTGTGGCCATAATTCTATAGATTGTCTATAGACTGTCTATAGGATTTGTATTGCCTGTAGACTGTTCTCTAGTATTTGTCTATAGAGAATCTATAGACTTCATAGAGAAAAGTCTATGGACAGTCTATACAATCTCTCTCTAAAGGAATTATTGTAAGGGCTCAGACAAGTACCACGTGTTCATAATAAATTAAGGCGTTTATTGCCGTTTTCAACAGGACCAATAAAAGAATAGTATTTTCTGCGACAAGGTTTACTGTCACTTCATTAGCTCTCTATTTGAAAATTATTTATAGTAACCAAATCTGTCTGTGTACGTCACTACACTAATTCGGTGTTCATTCCTCCTCTAGACTAGGACAGGAAAAAGAAATTTGAGGGGTAGTAACCAGGCGTAACTTGTTCACGCCCGAACAACTAACGCAATTAGCGCCTTAGAAAGAATAAAGACGACTGATTTGCAAATGCATTAACGTGCTGCTATCTAGCGCGAGGCTCCTTAGACTCGTGTCTTCAACGTTCGTTCGCTCTTTTACTCGGCCCTACGGCGATGCTCAGCACATCTGAGAAAATTAATCGCAACAAACTTAATCTCGTTAGAATATTACTACAGCATGTTCACGAAACGCATGGGTTGGCGTTTCCAAAGGCATGCATCTATTTAGTCCTTAGAGCAAATATTTGTTGTTTTTTTCGCCTTCACGTGCCTCTCATTACTCTCATTGTTTTCTTCGTAACATTGCTGATTTTCATTACACTTGATTACTGTCATGTAGTTGTACGTGGCCAGCCAACTGATTTTTCCTGTAATTTTTGTGGGAACTGAAGTTTATTCTCATCTATATGCAAATGACATCTTAGCGTTGCTAGCAAGCGATGTCTAGCGCCGGATGACCCGAGGCCTAATGAAACCTTATCCGGTGCACTCAGGGGGCGGGGAGGAGAGGGCACTATGCTTAAGAGGAAAATAAAACTCTTATCTTTATATGTTCTTCATACAACATCGACATTTCAGAAGTGGCGTTTCACTAATAAGCCTCCCCCCATCCCTTCGTCATACCGGGCATTCGTTTTTGTGCTACGATCGCTTTCCTCACCGTAAATGTTGAAGTTCGCCCTCGATGGGGCCTCGAAGATGTTTCAGACAAATGAGGGAGTAAGCGCTGCACTGCTTGTTGGGAAGATTGCGCTGGTCACATGCATTGTAAACGTTGCGAAACCGTACGGGAAGTTTCGGTGATGGTTTTGCTTGCTAATCAAGCTGACTTAAAATTTTCTTGCCAGCCGAGGAGACAAAAACAAACATTTGCATATACAGTGGTACAAGCGAGCAAGGGCTAATAAAAGCGGCGATAATTAATTTTAGATTTAAGAAGTTACTCAGAGCTGTTGGAGTAGTTTGCTGTGCATCAAGTTAAGGAGCACGTGCTGAGTTTCATGCTAATATTGACGTTCTTGAGCAACCGGTGCTATGCCACGAAACCTAGTGTTATCGTCATTACCGCGAAAAAAAGGCAAGTCACACTCTAAACACAAATAGGCTCATATTGGAGTAAAAAGGGAATAAGCTGTCTTCTGGTCACGCTTTTTTATAAAAGGAAGTTGTCTAGAGGACAACTTACTTCCTTTTTATTCATTTCTATTTAAGGTGCAGGGCACGCTAACTTACGTTTACCAATCCACGTACCAGGCTAACGAAAGGAAGAATGTACAGTTTAAGAACCAATGAAACGGTAAACGCGAAAGTGCAACCGCTTCTCTTGCCGCCCCTATAGTTTCTCTGCTGGACGCCCTCAGAGAACATTAGTTTTGGCCATAAATGCCAGAGCCGCACTGTTGGACCATTCTATACGGGTGCGTTGTGAAACACTGACTGCTTCGATGGAGAACGAAAGGCCATTAGAGCGGCTTTGCCTAGTCTATTGCAAATACACTGCGCCATTTTCACTCTAGCGAATACTGCCAGACGCTGTGCTATATAGAAAGGCACAGGCGCCATCTTTATTGCTCTTAGGGTTGTTTTTGTGACACCTAAGTGCTGCTGAGGCGGGGATTTAAGTGTGGGTGTTGTTTTAGGCGGCTATGACCTATCCGTATAAAACGAAGAGTAAACAGGGTCCATTGGTTTGGTTTTTTTGGTTTAGATAGTACTGGAACAGTCGTATGTGCTGAGAGCAAGTCCGATACCCACCCTCACACACGCACGCACGCACGCACGCACGCACGCGCACGCACGCACGCACGCGCACGCACGCACGCACACGCACGCACACACAGCGCGCACGCGGCACGCAGTAGTACGGGCTTCCACCACTGCCGTCCTATGAGGCACACTGCTGTCTAGCGACTCTGCATCGCAGTTCAGTACAGGAAAGTAATATTTACAGCAAAGTATCTTTCTCCCAACTTTGCAGGATATGCATTGCAGTAAAGCACAGCACAAAAATGTAATGATTAGCTAGATGAAATGGTTAACATCCACTGACCTAGGTTTGTACACCCGTTAATTAATACTAAAACGAAACGAGGCATGTTTTTCAGTGTTTTTATACGTTGTGTATTATTGAAATGCGGCCAGAGCGTTATGACACGTGTACATAGATCTCGTCGCTGTTTTAGGTAATTTCACTACGTCAGTTGTCGGCTCACAGTGGAATTCCTTCCTGAAGTAGGCAGTTACCATAAATGTTGTGTATAAGCTATAGCGGCGTTACCGTGCTGTCACGAGCTTGCTGTGGTCACGGGAGGCCTAGGTCTAGAGCATTTGGCACGAGGAGTCGTATGAGGACCCCCAGGTACATATGAATGTAAAGTTGACAAGGACCAATTCCGCATATATGGATGCCTTAACTCATTAACGCTATCGTGTCAGATACTTAGGGCGGAGCTTAAGTGTTCCCTTCAATTTTTGTACGATTCCAGCTCAGTACAGAGGCAATACTCTACACGCATGGCTATAGCTTTTTTCTGCAGCACTTATAATTTTAATCGACTTTTTTCACATACGTTAAATCCAGCACTCGCGCCTACAGAGTCTATTTTGGATTTTGAAGAGTCAACATCAATATATTGAAGCGTTCATTTCAAGCACGCGAACGTCTACACTATCAACGCGGTCATAATAATAATAGTAATTGGTTTTTGGGGAAAGGAAATGGCGCAGTATCTGTCTCGTATATCGTTGGACACCTGAACCGCGCCGTAAGGGAAGAGATTAGGAGGGAGTGAAAGAAGAGAGGAACAAATAGGTGCCGTAGTGGAGGTCTCCGGAATAATTTCGACCATCTGGGGATCTTTAACGTGCACTGACATCGCACAACACACGGGCGCCTTAGCGTTTTTCCTCCATAAAAACGCAGGCTGCCACGGTCGGGTTCGAACCCGGGAGCTCCGGATCAGTAGCCGAGCGCCCTAACCACTTGAGCCACCTCGGCGGGTCGCCGCCAATTCTGTTTTGCCGACGGCAAAATGAATGGTTGACTGAGCGACCACTCCAGCAGCAACGTATCATTATGCACTGACCGGTCTATCAGCAATTCCCCATTCAGCCAATCAGCTGCTTTCGTGAAAAAATACAAGGAACTATGCGAGTCGTGTAGGCTCATGTCTCGATTGCTCTTTAGTTGTCCTCTTATTTCTTACTGGCTCCGAGCCTTAAAATGGCGAGGGAGAACTCTAGAGCCATCACGGTTGGACGGCCTATTTTTTTTTTCTGTTAAGAATTTATGGATACTGAAGTAGGAATTTCATTCGAGACGAAAGCGCGATTTGGCTTCATGCGTCCGACGCAAAACCTCGCTTTGGGGATTCAGTCGTCGGAAATCGAAATTGCTTTTCCGATGCGAAGTGGGTATGAATCTAGAGAGAGAGAAAAAAAGGGAAAGCAGTAAGTGGAACAAGGACGAGGGGAAGGGAAAGGCAAAGCCATCTCGTGTTTCTAAGCGGATTCATATTCTGCGGCTTGACTTCAACTGCATCGCTCGAGGCCGGCCATTTGCGCTGTTCTTTACTTATGTACACTGAATCATTTCGCTTTATTTTGGAAGCGTGGTCGATTTTCTCGAATGCGGCGACAAAAATACCGCGAGAGGAGAAAGAAGCCTCTCGTAAAAAGAGAATGTCCTGCGTGCAGAATAACACGGCCCGAGAAAGGTTATTCCGTGGACATCCGAGGGAGGTGCACCAGTTACTAAGCTATAGAAGATGCGCGTGATTGATGGCTAGGGAAACGACACTGCTGTATGCTTAGCTTTGCGTGCGCTATAGACTGTCGTAATCTTCTAACACCGCAAGTAGTTCCAAAACACTTCAGTTTACTAAATCGAATACGGTCGATATTGCGTCGAAGTTTTTACTGTTAGGTAAAGCGAATCGATTGCTATTTCGAGCAGAATTTAACTCAGTCGGCATCGACAGTTTATTCTAGTCTGCTTATTCCTAGGAGAATGTGCGTTATACGCTATGAATGCGTTAACCAAAATGCATGATGCCGTTTAGGACGCGTGCAGGAAACGATGACATGTTTGAATATTTTAAAGGCAATAACTCATCTATCTTGCCGGCGCAAGTCCACCGGGTCGAAACCTAGAGGCTAAGAAAAATGAGATTGAAACGAGTCCAGGAGCTGCACTGAGAGTGGTTGTTGTTGTTCCTGGCCTCGTACGAAGGATGTGCGGATGCACTTCATTTCATTTTCTTCCCTATTTACAATCTCAGCTGTTCAACAAAAACAGGAAAAAATTCAATTAACTACACCATTTGCCTCGTTAAGGGACCTGTAGGCATAGTACCGGAAAAAGCTATAAATAGGTTTTTCTCGGAATCCAAACTTGCCAGCGATATCATCCAAAGCGTATAGAATATGGCATTTGAAACAAAAAAAAATGAAAACGTCCGCTTCCCCGCCGCCTTGATATCTCACGGAGATCTTCAGCGTTTCGCCGCGGTGACCTGATACAAGAGAAACAAAACAACACACGCTCGGGAAATACCGGAGTATGAAGGAGAAACATCACTTCAGAAAATGTATTCGCACTGAGATGCACTTCCTAGGAGCAGTAATACTTGAGGATTTAAAGACAGAAAAGCGAAACACGCTTTGAAAACCAATTGAATACTGAAATGAAGAGAAAAAAACCTATATTTAGCAGCAGTTCACGACCGTTCAACCGTGAAAAGCAATAAGAAAGAAAGAGTTCACGAGAGGAAGAAAAGCACCAGCAACAAGTGACAAGTTCAAGATGATCACAAGAGTACGAGTGAAACAGGACGACTGCGAAAGGAATCAAAGAGCAACATTGGAAGCATTTTAGAGATGAAAAAAAAGCAATGGAAGGAAGAATAAGATGAACGGAAGACGGAACACCCCTCGATCCTTTTCTCGGCAGTCTTCTCCGTCCAGTGAACGCGCGAGCACCTTTTGCGAGGGCGCATCACGCTAAACCGCCTCTGTAAACAACATATTTCAGAGATTTGAGCCCCGGAAACTGCGCGAATCGGAAGCCGGATTCGGCGTGGAAAATGGCCGGGGCTCAGTGCGTTTCGTTCTTTCGATCGCGCGACGACGACGCCTCCGCTTGAGTTCCCGGTCGCTGGCACGTCCGATACGCTCCCTGTGCACTTCCCCGGGCGTAGTTGTTTACGTTGTTGTCATTGTTTTTGTTGTCTTGACTTCGCGCCGTCAAGAAAATGTCGATCCGCGTGTCTCGTACTGACACTCGCAGACACCCTCCCCGCGCTTCTATACTTCCCTGTCACGGAGCAAGACTATACAGGAGGTGAAACTCCCGTCTGCGCTAGCGAGCTTGTACGTATGCGCCGACGGGGGCGCATGCAGTGGCGGCGCCTCGCGGCGCCTCGTAGAAGCAGCAGGGGAAAAAAATTTAAAAAGAATGCAGCGCCCGGGCAGCCGCGCGCTCAAAGCAGACAAGCAGACGACACGGGTGTTTGCTTCAGCGGGCACGCCGTGACGTTGTATTTCAGTAGTTTCTTTCCAGGCCGCCAGGCGCCGCCAGCAGGATAGTGGCGCCGCGGGCTTGCGACCTTTCCTAGTCGCCGCAGACAGGGGAGTTTCCACTCCTATATAGTCTTCCTCCGAGTTCCCTGTGTAGTCAGTCCTCATCCCATGCGTCTTCGTGTGCTTGGCTTACCCTTGGCTCGCTTCGGCTCGTTTCGACTTGTTCTGACTTCGGCCGCCGTGCGGGTTAGTTCCTGTTGTAATTGATGTCTTTGGCAGCCTACTCTGCTGCGAGCTTCCGCAGTCGTTCCGTGTCAAAAATCTGCCGCGTGCTACGCTCTTCCCTGTGACGATAAAACACGCCATTAGAATTTTAGACTTCAGTTCTCTTCGTTTCGGCATGTTCTGTATATTTTTTTGCTTCGGTGTCCCATATTTCTTGGTACTTACGCACATCTGAACGAGGCGCTCATGTGCTTTTCTTTTGTCGCCTCGAGTACGGCTCATCTTGGATTGTGTTGTTCTTCCTTTCACGGCTACGCCGCAGGCTTGCTTGTTCTAAAAATACGGCCGAAAACGAGCTTTCCGGTTCGATACCTGCATCTCTGGCAGTGTGCTTGATAAAATGGAGAAATACGGAAAAAGTCTCCAGAACATCCGTGAGTTTTAAACCAGTTTTATAAAAACAGAACGGTTCGTGAGAATGCAGACGGGTTGTTTGAAATAACTTTTTTGGCGCAGACACCCCCCCCCCCCTCCCCGAACATGCACGCTGTCAAGCTCAGCGGTGCGTTCAATTTTATTTCTTTCTGCTGCCTTAGTGTCCGTCTGAGCATCCGTGTTTTCTTTCGTACTCTTCTCCACATGTTCTGCGCAGAGACACACAGTACCTGAGTGCGCGCAGGCCATTATATGAAATATGGTTAGCTCTCATTCCTGAGAACATAAGGCTCAGCATGATGCTGAAGAAGAGAGTGAAACGAATGGCGAATTTGTAGTCCGGACATTTATAAGCCATGCTTATATTTAATGCTTATTTTTATTCTGGACGACGAGAAAGACCGCATTTTTTGCTCGTGACTGGCTTTAGCATCGGTGGGCAAGAAAAGAGTCAGTAGTACGTCACATGGCACTTTGGAAGGAGCAGATCAAGATGTGATTACAAACATGTCCAGAGCCATATGCTTTTAGCCAGGCGTAAAGCATATGTTTTTTTATCTCTCTTTGATGTTATGTAAACTTGTAAAACGACGCCATGTTGTTTCGCAAAATTCTGTTCGCCGTCATAGTGATGTTGTGGCCGTTTTGTTCTCTGCCTCTAATGTCCACCCAGTATGTATTTTACCCAGTCTAATACATGCTTACACTCACGCGACATGCCGCCGCGGTGGCTCAGTGGTTACGGTGCTCGCCTGCTGACCTGAATGACGCGGGTTCGATCCTGGTCGCGCGGGTCGAATTTCAATGGAGGCAAAATTCTAGAGGCCCGTGTACTGTGCGGTGTCAGTGGACGTTAAAAAAACCCAGGTGGTCGAAATTTCTGGAGCCCTCCACTACGGCTTCTCTTATAGCATGTGTCGCTTTGGTATGTTAAACCCCCATAAGCCCATAAACTCAAACTCACAGGAGACATACATTAACACATGAAGATGACGTCTCAGTGATCCCGTGGCTTTAAAAAATTCTGTGTCACGACTCCGTATGTGTGAACGAAAATTTTTGGAGGAAGAGTTGTGCGGTTTCCATGAATATAAAGGAAATAAATTTTTACAGCGGCTTTTGGCTCGCCGGCATCCTGCGATTATTGCAAGGTCTTCGTTGAGACTCAGTGGCTTGTTGACAGCAACGAAATGCGGACTTAGCTCATCAATCCTCAGCAAACTGCGTCTTGGAAACTTCACGCAATTGGAGTATAGACACATAAAAATGCGTCTACGTTTATGGCACCTTGTTTGGAAACATTTACCTAGGCGTGTTCTGTACACGATTGGCATGTGTGCATTTTTCCTTCTCGTGAGATCTATTGTGACAAGTAATGTTGTGCTCACATAGAAGAAAACATGTTTAGGCTCTCCATTCACCGTTACAGCTACAGGGAATAGCAATACTTTTTCCCGCAAAATTCACAACGTTCCTTATAAGGTGACCTGACTGTAACGCGATCAGTCACCGTAAACATAAGGAGAGGAAATTTAGACCATACAGGAGTGCCGCTACGGTAAAGTGGTTTCAAGTCACTATAACGGGGCCTATGTTTATTCTAGTAGGCCACAATGCTTGTTTTATTCTGGCTAACTTTGCTAATGGGAGCAAACAAGCAATGGAGAGGAAGTGACTTCCTGAAACAGGTTTATTTTTCTATCTTAGTCTGCTTCAGCGAAGGCTTTTTGCACACCACTTCACTCCGCTTCTCAGCGGATCTTGGGCCGCAGCGGTGGCTTAGTGGCTGAGCATCCGCCCTTATCAAAATGGTCTACAGACAGTGTATAGACTTCTTATATACTCTATTGCATTCCTATAGGTACTTGTTTTTGTCTGTTCATAGTCTATGAACTTTGTATAGACAAAAGTCTAACAAACGTATATAGACATAAATCTATAGACTGTCTATAGACTGAAAAAGAGGGTGAAACTGTCTAGACATTCTATAGGCTGTCTATAGGATTTGTATTGCCTATAGACTGTTCTCTAGGGTTTGTCTATAGACAGTCTATAGATTTTATAGACAGTGGTCTACGGTCAGTCTATAGACTGTCAAAAGAAATTGTTTTAAGTGCGCGCCTCGCATGCGGGAGGTGCGGGGTTCGATTCCCTGTGCCTCCGGGTGCCCACCGGTGCTGAAATAGGTACAAGCTTCTCCTGGCCTGGTGCTCGGTTTAAACAGGGTGAAATGCTTGGAAAATGGGTTTTTGACGATACCTGGAGCAATCGAAAATACCTTGTGCCATGGCGCTCTTTGGCCGCAGATGCCTTTGCGCCATAGTGCCGAGAAACGTTCCCCTCGGGAATCTCGCACAAGCGTGTTTCATCAAGTGGGGGCGTAATTGATGAGCTCGCAAGGGTGTTGTGCGAATACTCTTTAAATAAAAGCGTTCAGCGGAAGAAATCTAAGGTTGTCGCTTGTTCGCAGAGGAATAATATAGGCGCATAAACTGATGACTACAGAGAGGCAGCGAGCCATTGTTAACTCGGCACGTTTGAGTTCAATCGGAAGTCGAATCGCCAAGTGCGGAAAGCTTCAACAAAGCTTTCATATGCTCTAGTAAGAGGAGAAAAACTTCTAATCAGTTCTAATCACTTCCTTTCGATAAACACTGGACCCGATCCATTCGAGATGCAGAATTTTCAGCGGTGCGTCTGTTCTTACCATGGCCGTATGTGTGTGTTCCCCGGATGTAAGGATTTCAGACATATTGGGGCATTGATTCAAGATCACAAGCTTGCTGGAATATTTTCCGCAGCATATTTAGAAGCCGTTTCTCATTATCAGGGCTTAGCTCTAGATTTTGCAACGGGCATAACAAAGGCCGGCTTTGAAAAGAAAAAAATATAAACGAAAGGAGGTCAGCCCCGGCCCTCGGAAATGTGAATCAGGTACCCTCAAACGACCGTTTCAACATACCCGGAGAGCGTGCCATATCGCTTACACTTTGTCGCGGTCGTAATCGCAGCCGCTGCTCCCTCGTTCTGTCCGTAGATTCAGGGAACAGCCTGGCAATGTCCCTAGCGCGGAGCGGACACGTACAGTCCGGGCAATGAGCGAGACTTTGTTGCGGTCCGGAATTACCGACTCGGAAACCCGAATGAATGTGGCCATTTCGGAGAAAGCGGAAGCGCTGGGGAAAACTTTGGCCTTGTTGCATTTATTAGTCCCGGCTGCGTTTGCTACAGGACGGAAGAATTTATGGAGCCATTTACTAAATCGTTGCGCGATCATCTTTGTGCGGAAAGCGAGAAAAAGGAAACAGGAATCGCGACCATCGCGTTCATGTAAAAAATAGTGATACCCGTCATGCGGCTGCGGAGTGGCTAGGGAGTTTTGCTGCTGTATTCACCCTGAACAGAAAGGAGTAAGCAGTCCTCTAACGCTCTTCCTTTTATAAACGGCAGTGTGTTAGGGGACGGATTACTTACTTTTTACTCCCATTAGGAGTATTCGCGTTCATGGTGAGGAGAGCTCAGCTGAATGAGCGCGCACGTGTGGTTTTGAACTGTCCATCTCGTAAACACTCTTTTCTTTGCTCTGGACGGTTTAGTGTTCCTCCAGAGGGAGCTTCGGTTACCATGCTACGAAGGGGCACTGAATGCAGCTTCTTCCAGTTTTCGTTCTTAGTAACAAAAAAAAAAAGAATATTGTAAGCCTGTTTCTCGCTGTTCAAATGCTGGTTCGTTAGCGAAACCAACAAACCCACATTTGTTGCTGACAAAAATTCCTAAAAAGAATATTGTAAGCCTGTTTCTCGCTGTTCAAATGCTGGTTCGTTAGCGAAACCAACAAACCCACATTTGTTGCTGACAAACATTCCTTTCAATATTGTAGCATTATTTAATACCGCCGCATGATTCCTACAGAAACAGATCCGCATACTTTAAAAGGCACCACCATCGTTTGTGGCCACAAATCGCAGCTGCCTAGAAACTGGAATATACGCAAATGAAAAGAGCTTACTGTGTTACGGGAGCCACATGGAGAAAACGCGAAGAAAACTGTGACATAAAGGCCCAACACTTGGAGAACGTGTTCAGGTTTTGTTCGAAAGGAAGAAAACGCGATTTTAGACACAACTTTTTGCAAAGCACGATTCGCGAGTCTTGCAGACAACAAAGCCGCTGATATCTCGGTCTCGCCTTGTGCCGAGTGAGTCACACGGATCTCACCTGGAATAGAGGACCACGCCCACGAATCGACCATGGCGCACCGGCACGGTAGCATTTTGTAGCGTACTGAACCCTACAGGACCTTTAGCTAGAAGGCGACTAGCGGAAAAGTTTTTGAAGGATGATGCTAGTAAAGTTATGCAAACGAGTCTTTATATTCATTGCTATAACGTAGTATTGGAAACTAGGACCCGGTTAGCTGTGTGTATTCTTTCCAACACCAGGCGCTAATCGCAGGTAGCAGTACAGAAACGCGTTCAGAAAGCTTGGTAGGCGATAGCTTTAAGGCTGCACAAAGTGTGCAAATTTGGGAGCACAAACGAATCAGGTGCAGTTCTCGAATATCGAATGCAGCTCTGCGCACTGCATCCTCGGTTAGTGAATCCCAGCTCAAGCATTCCTGGCGCCGAAAATCATTACTGAAACTGATGGTGACTTCCAATCGCAGAGTTGGAGCACTTCTGGAGCAACGTTTCCTGCTCTTTTCGGAGCAACTGTATTCCAAACGCAGATCTGAGCCACGGATCGCGTCTTCCAATCGTAGACAGGGAGCGGTTGCCGAGCCGAGATTGCTCCGTGGAGCAATCGGGACTGCTCCGCCGAAATCGGCGGATCCGACCGGAAGTTTGCATGACGTTCTCTTTAGCGATGCTAGCAGCACCCCCATTTCCGGCGGCTTGTCGCGTCCGCCGCGCCGGCTCCTCTCCGCGCTGCGTAGCAGACGATCACCTTCGCCCGCCGCTATGGACTCAAAAGTGCATCGCGCACTGGCGCTCGCTCTGCTTGACGACACCGAGTCGGACAGCAGTAGCTTGTCATAAACATTAGGCGTCACCTCCATCTCAAAAGGCAGCGGGTGTAGTCTTCACCTCTTGCAGCAAGGGTCGAAAAGCAGACGACGACGCGCGCGAAAAGCGCGGGCAAGAGCAAGGAAAGGCGGGTACTTCTGCCAGCAGTTCGCGAGCGTCACCTACATGCTCTGGCCAGAGCAAGTGTACTCCAATCGCAATTTCAGGTCGCGCGCTCTGCGCGGGATTCATGCGCTCTGTCACAGAGCGTGCAGACCGCTCCGGGCTTGCGATTGGAATTCACCATGAGAGGAGGCCTAAATAACCGTGGCCCCTGACTTGTCCAATGGTTTTCTTGCTAGAGCAGATTATGCAATGGTCATCACTCGCAGGAATGGAGCGCATACGTTACGTGATGCCTCGATGCCCGCCAAAATTTACTGTTATAACTGGTATGGAAGGACGATCTAGAGCCGGCGCCTCTTCCATGAAGCGAGGTTTGTTTCTTCGATGGATGCCGACGTTTTCGCCGTTAGACGTGTTTTACAGGTGCGGCCCGCCAAAAGGTAAATCCTGTTGGAGAGAACGTTAGGTCACAATGTAGAGGTAGAAGTGGCATTCTGGATTATAGATGTCCGCGGTCCCTGAGCGTAAATCACGTGAACAGCGAGCATACTCGGGGATTACAGTTGGTCAGTAACGTTACTGGAGGTCACTAGCGAACTTCAGTATTCCACCTCCAATATAACGAAATTTCGTGTTACCTGAGATTTATAACGAACACAGGTATTCAAGCCGCCGCGGTGACTTAGTGGTTATGGCGCTCGGCTGCTGACACGAAAGACGCAGGTTCGTTCCCGGCCACTGCGGTCGAATTTCGATGGAGGCGAAATTCTAGAGGCCCGTGTGCTGTGTGATGTCGGTGCACGTTAAAGAACCCCAGGTGGTCGAAATTTCCGGAGCCCTTCACTACGGTGTCCCTCATAGCCTGAGTTGCTTTGGGACGTTAAACTCCCATAAACCATAAGCCGAACACAGGTATTCTACCTCGGATATAACAAAATTTAATTTGTCAACCTCGAATATAACGAACGTTTGGCTGTTGACGCCTTCAGATGATATGTCGAGCTGAGAGTTTCCTACGAACTTACGCTGCAAAAAATTACGCATAGAATCTCGGCGTATACTGCAGGTAGCTGGCTAGCACGGCTACTACTGCCGAATGCTTACTCCATTGTCTCAGTCTTTGGAAGGACGGCTGTTCGCCCGCAATATAAATGACCAGTATTTCGCAAAATGCAGAAGTTGCGATGTGAAAACAGCGCGCATGCGAATATTATTTTTTTTTATCGGTGTGACGTGTAGGGCATTCTCTCGTCAGAAGCCGCCGCGGTGGCTGAGTGGTTATGGCGCTCAGCTGCTGGCCCGAAAGACGCGGGTTTGATCCCGGCCGCGGCGGTCGAATTTCGATGGAAGCGAAATTCTAGAGGCCCGTGTGCTGTGCGATGTCAGTGCGCGTTAAAGAACCCCAGGTGGTCGAAATTCCCGGAGCCCTTCACTACGGCGTCTCTCATATCCTGAGTCGCTTTGGGACGTTAAACCCCCATAAACCAAACCAAACCATTCTCTCGTCATCGCTTTCTGTAAACGTACCGAATTTTCTCGGTGCCGGTTACGTCGTAATAGGTTGATAATGAGCGTCAAAGTCTGTAGACGTATCAATCGGATACCTCTTGTACGGTGCCCCCGGTATATAAAACGTGACCGCGAATGTGAGCACTCACCCGAGATGGTCTTGACGAGTATTTCGACTCGAGCTCGGTCCTGTTTCTTGGGCGACCCGCCGTCTTCGGCGATGACTGTGAAGGCTATCACGGAGCCTGCGACGTCCGCCAGACTGCGGTTCAGCATCACCTCTCCCGTGATGCCGTCCAGGGCGAGATACCTGAGAGAATGCAGAGCAATAATCATAGCGTAGCCACTAAGGTGCTCGATTGTAGACTTGCAGCTCAAGCACTCTGTTGAAGAGGCTATAGCACAGTTCAAGAAAAGGGATAGAGGAATCTTGAAGCACTCATCGTGAGATATCCGTTTTGGAAGCGTGGTAACGCACTTCAAATCTTGAAATGCTTGAACCTGTGACTCAGGCAGCTTGAAATTGCGGCAAAACAAAGCTTAAGCAAAACGTTTTGTTGTTTCACTAAGACTTTGCTTGATTTCGAACTACGCTAAACGCTACACCTATGCTGGTTTGGAAACACGAATCACTACTGACTAGCGGTCCGATTTGAGTGAGTCCAGTGGCAATTTGCCCCCCCCCCCCCGCACACACACACACACACTTCTTGTTAAAACGAAATTCGCAGATGCATAAGTACGATACATTTGTTTAACGGCGGCTCGGATTAGAATTCCCGTAGAAGAACATAACATATGATGCATGCAAATCCGAATTCAAGCTGTGAAGCCAAGCTGTGCAGCCGGAGTAGGAGTTATCAGGTGCCCAAAACAAGGTCCTTTCCCGCTGACTGGCACGCGAGTTAAACTATTGTCGCCCCATCTCCCAAGCCTCCTCTCCTGAAATGCTCTAGCCTGCAGACTTACGTTTTGCGGCTGCAGCCTACCGCGTGAAATGCCTTACAAAGAGCAAACAATTTGCCAAGCTGTGGGAAGCACTGCCTTCAGCGCGAATAAGTGGACGCAACAGGATGCCAACTGTTTCGTCACACGAGTCAAAGCACTTGCTTTTGTACATGCACTATTGAGCCGACTTCGACCTCCCATATCGGAAGAGGAGGTATTTGCATTTTCCTTCCCGAAAAATTTCGTTATAATTGAAAATAACGCGCTTTAGTGGAGACGTTCGCATTGTGCAGCACCGAAGGAGACTCTCTGCATATTGCGTCTGTTTGTTTCTAGAACTGCAGCCAGATTAAAAAAATTATGTAGGCGCCATCCACAATTTCTGACCACCTTTCTTTCAAGATAAGGACTGATAAGCGCTCGTTGGTCGATTAGTATAGTATCTTTGCGTTAAATACTTTTTTGAACGCGAACTATAATCGCTGCCTTGACATACGCGTAAAAGGGCGCGATACTTAATGTAGTTCCTGACTGTGAGCGCAGTATTACTAAAAGTAGTTCCTGACTGTGAGCGCAGTATGCTGTCTGAGACACTAGTGGACTACTAGGTCATGGCCTAGAGCTCTCGTTTTATTAAAACTCGAAATAAGACAAAATTGCTGTCGATACCACAGGCGCTTATGGCGTACAAATTGTGTCCAGTACATTTTCGTCTTTGCCATTCGAGTTTAATGCAGTTGAATGGCTTAATTAATGATGCGCGGTTTTACAAACCACAGTTAAACCCTTACTCCGTCTACAAGTAACACCTTGAACATGCTGTAGCAATTCCCTAAAGAACATTAAAAAGGGTTTTCTGGCACCGACAAGAGGTGCCCGTAGCCAAGCACGGTGGGAGGAAACTCCCCGCCCTCTTGTCTGTGGCAAAATCCCGGCTTTTAGCTTTCTTATGAACACCGTATTTTCAGTTCAAATGTTAGCCCGTATTTTTCATATTGGGAGGCTATTTATTCCAGCCGTTTACACTGGACTTTTACCGTATTTTAGTACACAACATTTTACAAAAAGGAGCTTTGTGGATAGCTACCACGTACCAATAAGTAGGCTGAGATCATGTGGCTATTATGGTTGACGTTGTAAAAGGAGGGCGGTATAATTTACCTGAGCGCCCTAGTGGACTCCGGTCCTGGCTCGAGGCGGTAATAGACTTCGGCGTTGTAGGGCACGGGGTCCGGGTCGTGGGCTCGCACCTGAAGCACCCGGTATCCGGGCCGCGTGCGTGTCTGGTGCACCTCGGCGCGGTACACCGAGTGCTCGAATCGGGGCGGGTACTCGTTGGGCACAGTCACCTCGATCTGCATCGTCTTAACCTCGGTCACACCCTGGCTCACGGCGGCAACGATCACCTGCAGCAGAAGGGGAGAGAGAGAGGGTTAAAAGGAAAGGGTCAACTTGTGTCACAACTTCTCGTTTGTGTATTTATTCACTTGTTTACTTCGAATACCTGAAAATTATTCGAAGGAAACCTGAACCTGAAAGGAATTCGGAAGTGCACATACAACCTTTGTCCGTAAAGTTTCGAGACTGATTTAGTTTCTTCTCTAGAAATGATTGCCCAAAACAAATGTTGGTGCGTATATGTAGGGACATGTTTTCGGGCGTAGCTGAGCTATTTATGGTAATTGCTATGGCAGCCGCTAGATGGCACTACATATAGAAAAATACGCTCTCACTAGTCGTCCGCGCATTCTACTGTGAGTGAATGTCGAGAGATGGCCGTCCACCTCGAAAAGCATATAAACGTAAAATTCTGTGTGAAGCTTGGCAAGACAGCCACACAGACGTATGAGCTCCTTCGTGACGCCTACGATAACGAGACATTACTGCGGGCGCGAATTTTCGAGTGGCACAACACGTTCGTTTCGGAGAGAACGTCGGTGGAAGACGAGGCAGGGGCGCCCTTCAACCTCACGGAATGAAAACAACGTGGCTCGGATCAGGGAAATCGTACAGCAAGACCGCACAATTACAGTCCGCATGCTATCAGATGCTCTCGACATTAGTAAGACAACATGCCACCAAATTTTGCGTGAGAACTTGGGGAAACGAAAGCTGAATGCCAGACTTGCGCCGCACTCCCTCACACTGTACCAGAAGGACACGCGGGCATTAGTGAGCGCTGATTTGCTCTCCGAGGCAGATAAGGATCCTGCATTCGTTGACAGCATGATTGCTGAAGACGAAACATGGCGTTTTCAACACGATCCTCAAACAAAGAGGGACAGGGCCGAATGACGGTCGACAAGCTCTCCGCGGCGTCGAGAAAGGTGCGGCGACAGAAGACCAAAACAGCGACGATGCAGATAAATTTTTTCGGTGCCAGAGGTGTCATACATCACGAGTTCGTCAAACAAGGGCAGGCGGTGAATACGGAGATTTATATCCGCGTGCTCCAACACATGCGTGCATTGCCACGCCGTCACCCATACTTATGGGAATCTGGACAATGGAGCCTTCTCCACGCTCCAACGCCTCCAACAACACAAGCTAGTGACAACGCAAGGCCGCACACTGCTCTCAGCGTAACAAAATTTCTTGCCAAGCACAGCCTTACTGTACTTTCTCCCATCCGCCATGCTTGCCTGACCTCTCCCTATGCGATATTATCCTGTTTCCCCGTGTGAAGAGAACCCTAAAAGGTCGCTGGATGGAGAGCGTGGAGGCCATTCAAGGCGCCACGACAAAGGAGCTGACAGACCTGCCGAAAGAAGCGTTTTCGAACTGTTTCCAAGACCTGTAGAAGCGTTGGAAGCTGTGTATAGACTGCAAGGGAGACTATTTCGAAGGGGTGCTGCACAAAGGATTTCAATTAGTAGTAGTAGTTAAGCGCATCTTTTTATATGAGCTCAGTCTCGGAACTTTACGGACAAAGGTTTATGTAACGGATCGAGAGTAGAAGCATCAACTGAGGCGCTACGCGCCCACTTGCTGTGTGATCCACTGTTGTCACGTGGTAACTGTTTTGGTCAATTTGACCTTAATTGCAGGCAGACATGTCCTTGACAAACGTAAATAGTAAGAGCTAATAACGCTCGTAAAACATGGCGCCACAAACACGATGAGAAGAGCCGCTGAAACATTTTTTGCCGATTGATATGAAGATTTTATAGTAGTTTTAACTTTATGTTCTCTTAAGAAACAGGTATATATGATACGCTTATTTTTTTAGGTTATAGTTGCACATGGAGAAAGCTGCATACAATGAAGGCAGCAGATAGGACGACAACAGACGCTTTCCAATTTGTTTTATATTTTGTGACAAGCCGAGTTCGCGGAATTTCAGATCTTGGTGCTGCGCACATTAGAAGTCACGAGTTTTATTTTATGCCGTAAGAGAAATACACTTTTCTTCAGTAGTAATGACACGTTCGGATTCACAAAAGGAACATCCGTGATTGGTTTTTCAGTTAAAGTGATACCTAGAATGGAAGAACTTCCGCCCACAAGAAGAATACTCGGCAAGTTGTTTATTCCTGTCCTCATAGAAATGCTTCTGTAGACGAGATCAACCCAGGATTAGCGCAGCGGCAATGTTGAGGGCGTTAGTTAACAAGATTGTCCCCAAAATAATCCATTTGAATTAGACTGCACCTCTTGCGGCTATAGCAGACGTCTTCCATCTTTCATATGGATCATGTCAAGACGGCAGAACTAAACAGATAGGCATGCAGAATAACACTGCATTCTGTTTAGCACGGCCACGTACACAGTGGCTACGCCGTCCACATCACGCTCGCTTTCTTCGCTGTTTGTCGCTTATCGTCAAAATGACGCACGCAACAGTGCTCCGAGTGCGCTCTGTACACTTACCTCTTTGCTGACCTGCCTTTGTGTGAAGGATATCTGCTCAGCTGCTTCATTGTTTTACTTAACTCTTATTCGCATCGATGCCGTGTTCTTCGTGCGCAAGAATACAATCTTCCTTATCCCGTTGGCAACATGTACAGCCACCGTCAATTTGTGTATACAGCCCAAGGAATTTGCTCCTAAGCTGTTTAGCGAGCTCCCTAGCACATCTAGCAGCCTAAAAACGTGGGAAAACTGAGGGAACGAAGCCATTACTCTTTCGAGAAATTAGTCACTGAGGATACTTAACGAGGCTAGCTGTAGGCCGCACAAGCAAGCCGCTTGGACTGTATACTTTTGACGGGGGGCGTAGTCTTTTCCAGAAGTAACCGGGCGAGGGTGATTTGTTTCTTAGCCGCGCAGTAACTCCCTCAGGCACCCCTTAAGCTCTGAATCTGTGCAAAGTCAGCCGAACCCTTGTCCTCACGTTTTGACGCCTTTCGGTCTACAGGGGTGCCGTAAATGCCCCGTAATAGGGTTCAGAAGCAAAAACTTGTTGTTCGGTTACTTTTGTCAAAGCGAGTACATCTCATGTAGCTTGTAGCCCCACAGCAACGACAATGATACGATGCGTGCCGTGTGCAAAAAAAAAAGACAAAATGACGCGCCATTGCTGGGAAACGAGAGGAGACGAAACGGGGACGCAATTGCGTGTCGTTGCTAGTTCCGTGCCCATACGATCATCCATCGCCATCAAAGCTCGCCAGCGCGGCTGGATGTTACTCATTTTTGGCAGTGCCGACCTCGAATTGTCCGAGCTAAAGAAGGGTAACCAAGGATGACGCCCAGAACGAAGCAGCAGTAAAGGGATGAAGCGAGCAGACCGAAATGGCTGCCATCCAATTCAAGTAGTAATATAAACTGCGGTTGGGACAACAATGCTTGGGCTTGGCTTGGCTTGGCTTGCTTTGGTTGGACAACAGGATGAGAGGGTGACGGAAGAAGCCGGAGCGAAGAGCCTAAGGAAAAGAAGCTAGGAAAAGAATAGAATGATGTGGATGAAATAAATAGTTGCAGAGAAAGAGACACACTGAGGAGCAGAAAAGAAAGAATACGATGCTAAGGTAAGCTAAAAATAACGATGCCAAGAACGCCAACAGAGATCAAAAGAGCTTGGCATGGCTTGGCTTGGTTCCTGTTGCTGCGGGGTAGAAGAAAAAAAAAAGGAAAGTTGGAGACAGGCAGAGAAAGCCGAGCAGCAACCAGATTTACTAGGAAGCATGCAACAAACAATAAAAAAAACACGAGTGTGCAACGAGGTGGTTCAATAAAGGGAGTCCTGGGAGACGCTCAGGAGACGCCAGCGGTGTTTGCCGGACCGAGGCAGCGACAGGAGCTGGTTGTCTGAGCGAGAAATAAAAGCTGTCCGGCCACCACCACCGTACGTCGCGCTTTCAGCGTCTTGTCGAGTAGCCGCCGTTGCTCCATCTACTTGGTCTTCTTGTTCCCGAGGCTCTAGACCGAAGTACGACAAAGACACGGGGACCCAGAAGGCAAAGAGGAAAATAACAAAAGAAAAACGAAGGGTAGAGGATGTTACGTCGCGACACAAGAAAGCTGGGCAGCGCGAAATGTGGAGATCTCGGAAAGAGAAGTTCCGAGTGCGCAAAGCGAAGCCAAGAGCAGGAAACACAACGATTCGAAAGGAGCAGAGACTGAGGAATGCGAGAAGCTCTGTAGCGGGAAGCAATTTCTTTAATGAACTGTCTGCAATGAAAGAAGGTTGTGGGAGCGAAAAAGCGTTTGTTACAATATTTCGTACAATTAAAAATACAGAATGAAGGAAGGGTCCGTTGCAGCCTTACAATAATGTTAAAGTGATCGGATTAAGTAATGTGATCGATAGTTATTACTGACTCTTTAGACTAAATTCAATAAATAGATAAAAATGTGAGAGAACAAAGGAAGATAAAACGAACAAAAATAGTTAAAGGGGATAGGAAACGCTACGGGTCGTTAATGGGCTAAAAGATTGAAAGGCGTTTCAAGAGAGATACTGCTGTTTGTGCGCCTGTAAGTGGTTTATGATTTCTAATATTCTGCACTAATTACACAGCGAGTAATTGTCCCTTACACTGATAGCAACAATTTATAGTAATATTTTAATGTTTTATTCGAATTTTCTTACTGTTGCTGGTGCATGCAATGAGTTTCGTCGTGTCAGAACGAGTAAGAAGTTTATTTCGAAGCCCTCAGATTCAGGTCTCTCTTATCTTTCGGTTCTCGGTCACTCACACCTCAATTTTGAAGTGTCTGCGAATTCCTTAATTTATCGCATTTTCTAAATTTTAGTTATACGACATGCGATACAATATCAAGAATACAAACACAGTTATAAATGCAGTGTGGTACGACACAGGTAAACATACTCGACTCGGCACTAAAGATTTTCACATGCAGTTGTTCACAACAGTTGTGCCGTAAAAGCACGTTAGTTCTTATGAATCAAGCTCTGAACTGTTTTTTTCTTATCTAGTAGAGTTTTCTATTTTAATCCGATGATTTCTGCAAGACTTCCTGATTTTTATAATTGAAGGCCGCGTCTAGGAATTTGGCCGGAATTGTAGAGTGGGAAACATGATCATGCTGTCAGGCTTTTAACACGCGCCATACTGCCGGGAACTCTTCCGTTCTGCAGATCGAAGTCATTGCCGGCTGGCAAATACCTACGATACCTGAATCAGCTTTGCAAAGAACGGATAACACCTGTGCATCCGGTAGGCTCGCCAATATTTCATTCACTATTGCTGTCTCCAGCAGAAACAGAGTTTGGTCTAAAGTATTTACTACAAAATAATGAAAAGAATTTGCAGGTAAATTGTGAAAACAAAAAACCGCACCTTATTTCATGGCTGGAAGCAGCATTAACATGGAACAATGGAAAGGAACGGAAGCTTTGTGTATCCAATGCACATAGTGGTCAACTGTGAATATCCAGTACGTATTAACCACTACCGCTATTGGCTTTCTCACTCACCAGTCCAAGTCGCTGCTCTTACCGGCGATATCCGTACACTTTTGTCTATCTGTTAACAGCACCGTGCGCACGGTGGCGTATGACGGCATTCACGCACAGTGAACTGCTGGACTTGAAAATGAATTTCGACGGTTTGATTGTCAATCGTGTCAGCGATGAATTTACTTTTTTTTGCTGTATTCCTTCATGATTGATGACGCTTAGTTCCCGAGCGATGCGTGACGAAAGTTCGGCAATATTCACGCGAGACCGGTTCGAAGGCACCAATCGTCGTTTCATGCATAAAAACAACCGGAAATTTCAGCCTCAGGCAACGCACAACAAAAGGGAAAAAAGGCACCACAGCTTGTCCTCACTGGCACGAGAACTGTTTCAGAAATGAAACCAACGGTGCAAGTGGTGTGTGTGTGTGTGTGGGGGGGGGGGGGGGGGGTCGCTACCAGGAGAACTGTTTATTCACAAAAAGTTTGGCCTCACTGGTTGCTCCACTCACGCTTGCAGTGATTCTCCCGTTTATTCATTTTTTTCTTTTTTGCGTGGAGAAGTATCCAAAAATTACCGCTGCTGTTGTTGGCTGGGGCCCTTGTTGCCTTTTGTCTGGGCGTCATCGCGTCGCCTGCTTTCTGCTGCGCGTCACTGCCGCTTAAAGGGAGATGTTGGCAACAGCGAGTCACTGCCAAACGACCCGCGCTAACGTCAACGTGCATCGCGACGCTATGCAGTTCGGGCAGAAAACTGAAGAAGAGGGACGACCCGTAGGCCTCGCCCTGACAGCGCCGAAACAGGAACGTCGCATCAGTTTGAAAGCCAAAGAAGATAAAGAACAAAGTTTCAGAATACTCATCTTGCTGCAAAAAGAGGAAGACGCGCTGAAAGGCCTTGAACGAACATTCCAAAACTTCCTGTATCAAAACAAAGCACGCGCCGTTCTTCACGGCATGGTGTTTACTTTGAATTTGCCTCTAGAGGAAGGAACGGGCTCTCGAAATAATTGCTCGCTTTCCAGCATGCACCAGCAGGAAAAGACGTCACGACAGAATTGCAGAGCTTACGATGAAAAAAATGTTTGACACAAAGCCCGCACAAAAAACAAGGAGGTGTCAAGATGACAGACAAGAGCTCCTAAATCGTCCTTGTGTTATTATGCGCGCTTTGTGTCAAGCATAGATTACAAACTTGTACAAACCCGTACCTTACAAAGAGTGTTTATCTTTTTATTAGGTTTTGCTGATTGCTGTTTTTTTTGTGTAGTGTCTGTAGGTGAGAAGGAGGTGGGGCGAGGGTAGAGCAAAGTAGCGAACTCCTAACTCTTAGGAAGCCGAACGCGATAGCGTTAGCAGTCACCTAGCCCTCCTTCTCAACTCCACAGTCACCTTTACGGTACGCACGCATCTGTTTCGGAGCGTCTTTCTCGTTTGATAAGCGCTCCTTCACCCTGCTCTACCCAAGTGACGTCATGCACCCTGTCACGTTACACGACACTCCAACCACAGAGCGGTGAAAACTTTCCGCACGCTCTGACTACCGCGCAGTTCGCACCGCGCGCCAACCTCTCGACTCTTCGTATCTGTCTTCATACCTCGCTCTCATTGGTTGAGTATCGTGTGACGCCACGAAGACTGCCAACAAATCCTGAATTAGTTTTGCAACGCGCACCGCTTTTCCTCCAAGCGTCAGCTCTGAAGCTGTCGCATTAAGGATGAGGAGAAAACATTATTCTACTGTGCGGTTTTGGGACGTCTGCAAATATGTTCTCTCCTTGGTTGTATCCCCAGGAGTCTTCTCTGTCGAGCTCGTCCAATTTTAATCAGTAGTCGGTTGCCCTCAGTCCAGGGCTCCGCTGGCCACTGCTGCCCGTTGAGCTCGCTGTACCAGACCTTGTTGGTCTTCGCAGCGATCGTTGGATAGCAGTCTCTCCCATTGCTCCGCACTCGGGCTTTGTATTTTGGGGACCACGTCTATGTTTTGAGAGGCCCATGTGATGTGATATAGTGTGGGTTTTTCGTCGCACCAGGGACATTTGTCCGCGTCTATCATGGGGTACATTCTGTTTAGTATGTGTAGGTTTGGGTAAGAACCTGTCTGTAATTTTCTCCAAGTTACAGCTTCCTCTCTGTTGAGAGATTTGTGCGGCGGGAGATATCGGATCCTTCTGCCTCTGTAGTTTTGTAGCATGCCGCGTTAAAAAGGAAATTGCATTCGCGGCCTGCAAGGTCGGTGCGATACACAGTCTCCTGTCCCTCTCCCGCTCCTAATGCCTTACAAAAATGGTCTTTAGACTTCTTATAGACTCTATTGCCTTCCTATATTTATTTTTGTCTATTCATAGTCTATAGACTGTCTATTGATATGTCTACTAAAAGTGTATGGCCATAAATCTATAGATGGTCTATAGACTGTCCATAGGATTCGCATTGCCTATAGACTTATCTATATTTGTCTATAGAGAGTCTATAGACTTTATAGACATAAGTCTATTGACAGTCTATAGACTCAAAATTTTTTGTAAGGGTGGGGACTTTCATGGAGTGGCGTTCGTTCTTCGCTATAGCCAGTAACCTTTCAGAAGGTGACAGAGCGAGGGTTCTGTGAGCTAACCCTCGTGTGGTGACGTGGGCTCACTGTAAGTGCTCCTTGTTACCCTCGTGGGACGCACCTCGTACTTGTCGCCGACCTTGCGGGTGATGGGGCGTGCGGTGGTCATGTTCCCCGTGATGTGGTTCAGGTGGAAGTGGTTGGAGTCCTTGACGTCCAACAGGCTGTAGGCGACGGGCTTTCCGGGCGCCGACTCGTCCAGGGCCCGCACGGTCGTGACGTGCACGCCCGCCGGCGCCCCCTCGTGGACGCGCGGGTCGTGGAACGGGGACCAGAACACCAGCACCCCTGCGTCCAACAATACGGAGAGGGGTAGCGGGAAAGAAGGGGAGAAAAAGAGGGAAAAGGATTCGTTATTGCGTGTTTCTTCCACCTCCTATGGAGGTAAAACTAAGCCATCGAGAATGGAAAGAGTATTCAAAATATCAATGTTAAACAATACTTCCGATCACGCACAAACATTAAGGATTTCGTGTCGCAGAAAAGCCGGTGTGGCGTTGTCTGCGTTGTAACGCGAGAATCTCCAAAAATGTGTGGAGGTCGCCCAGGGAGGCGACCGCGTCCACATTTATTGAGGGCTGCCGAAGAGGAGACAGCAGCGGAGTGGCGGCGGCGGCGTCCGACCCTGGCTAAGGCAACGAGCGTTCCCTCTAGCGCGTGCTGGGAACACTTTGTCCTTGTGAGAGATACAGGGAATCGAACCCAGGTCTTCCAGATTGCGAGGCGAGCACGCAGAACGCGCTAAGAAAACTCGTTGGTTCGAACTAAATAAAAAGTCGACCTAGTGAATGCGTTATGGTCTTTGACTTCGTCAACTGTCTTTGTGTACTGATGCGTACCTGAGTAGTTATGAGTATGCGATTTGCCCAACGGGCAAGGCGTTACGCCGAACGAGCGATGGCGTTCCGTGGACTCTTTGGCCGCGCTGCAACACGCTGTTGCGTTTCACTCTTAAAGGCGAAGTTTAAGCGTCCTCGAATTTCTTTGTTCTTCAGGAGGCATGTTCGAAACTGCTACTACGGACGTCGTTATATGTCCGTTGTTCTTGACGTCATCTTTGGCGTTTTCTTTGCGCGCAGTAAGCCCCAAAAGCTTGAGAAATACTGAAAAGCTGCTTCGAAACGCCAGTCATCACATTTCAAAAAAGGCTTTTTTTTTGTCCTTTATACAGAGAAGCATTTCGTTAAGCTCGAGAGTCAAGATTAGGCTGAGCAAGCTTTCCTCAAAAAAAAAAAGTTGATTTGCTGAGTTTACTGGTTCGCTCTCCTTAGAGTCGTTCCTTTGCACATTTCATTCTTTCTTTTTTTTTCTTGTTAGTCCCGTGTGGTGAAATGTCTGAAACAACAAAGAATGCGGACGCAGCATACGTGACTCGATTCTGCAGTTACGTAACTTGCGCAATGCCAGTTGCGGCATACTTCGTTAAAATAACACCGTGCAGAAAGTAAAGAAACCGCTGTTTTTTTTTTCTCCTTTCGCTTTGCCAGCAACGCGACGAAACCGCTAATGATCAATACCGGCGAAGAGGCTTTTTTTTTTCCGGTACCAGAAAGTTGGGTAAGTTTATTACAGCTCGAACCTCACGCAGCACGCCCTTCGCCTCTAAATAAAGGGCGCAAGAAAAATGAATTACAAAAATGTTTAGAAAAAGTGCGGCAGGAAAGGTGCAGAACAACGGACATGCCAGCACACGCGTCTGAGCAGGCGGCAAAATACACGAGAAAAAAGACCACTGTCGTTTGCAAACACAAAAGAACAGAACTGGACAGAGCCCAGCAGGGTACAAGAGAAGGAAATTATGAACAATACAGTGGACAGTCGAAGGAAGGGTAAAACCGTTTTCGATGACCAGTGTAATCGAGGCGCAAGGCGTCACGAGAGAAGCTGTTCATTTGCTCGGTTTATGCATTGCTTGCAGGCAGAACTTGCAGGTGGTTCTTTGCTAAAGAGGTGGAATACACCTTCGTCTCTTTACCCACAATTCCTGCGCTGGTGTCGCCAGATTGGTTCGTTCGCTGAGGTGATTTGCTATCAGCCAGCCCCCTTTGCTTGCCTAATAATGGTACCCAATGAAAGAAGCCATGTCACAGTGCTTGTTCTCAACATTAGTACGCAATGGAGGTAAAGACACGGGGTGTACCAAGGAACATCAAAAACTTTCAATGACAGGGTTAGTGAGGATAAAACTTGTACGTTGCAGAAACCACTAAGCTGGTTGTCTGTCACGTACGACAGTATTCGCCGTTATGCTCACTACGCAACTCACTATGAACGCAACGACGCAATGCCCGTTGTAATCATTCCTGTACAGGCGTGAGGTCCAACGTAAACCGCAATCATATGGCACACTCTGCAAGGTACTCCGAACTCGTACAAGTGCGGCGAACTGGGCTTGTTGGTGAAGGTTCATACTTAAAACAGCGCGAAAGACGGAAATACTTGTCTTGTCTTTCTCTTTTGTCCCGTCTTTCGCGCTGTTTTAAGTCCGAACTCGTCTTTCATGAAGTGCTTCGCAAAGTGGTCATCGACCTTGTCGGTGGGTGGTTGTTATTGCAGACGACGCTATGGTGCCTGCGGGAGCCATGTGTTAGGCTTACAATTCTGGGGATAGCGAAAAAATCGAAGTTATTGACGCTGGCCCTTAAACAGTTGACACTCTGCATACTCCACGCCGATTATAGTGACCGCACTCGTGTATATACGGATGACTCGGTCACATCTACAAGTTCAGCTTGTCCTGGCTGCAACGCTCTGCCGCTTAGATCCTCGTCCACTTGCAGAAGCCAAGATTCTGGGTCTGTGGACTAAACCTCCATCGCAGAGGACAACTGTGAAGACGCTTTTCAAGTTCCTGAAGGTCTCAGGACTGTGTTCAAGGTTACAAACTTTCAATGTGTGCCCTGTGTACCCTGATAGTTATGGCCTACGGACACGTGAAAAAGTGATCTTCCTTCCCCTCTCCCCTTTCTATCTCTCCCTTTGTTCCCTTTCCCACGTAGGGTAGCATACTGGGCGTCGCCTATAGTCCGTTTCATACATAACGTGCAACGCTGTCAAAGCTAGCGTTCTTGTTTGCGCTGCCTGCATCCGCGACCAAAAAGTAGTGCGTTCCTTGTGGTGAGCGAAACGTAGTAGATGCTTTGCCTGCAGGCTTACTACATGACAACATTTGTCATGAGCTTGATTAAATGCACTGTTATTGCTGACAACACACTGTCGCTTTCTCGTGACTCGGACCACTTGGCCACAGAACAAGCGCGGAGTAACACGCCTCCCTTTATTTTCCCACGCGGACTACTTCCGTACCTTTCACAGCGTTGCACCTGATGTATGAAACGGAGTGTAGTTAAACTCCCTGCCTTTCCGTTCATCCTTCTTTCTCTTGAACATCGCCTCTTGTTCTTCGGCTTGTCGCATCTATTATATGCGCTTTTGCTTCGCATCGCCCAGCCTTGGTGCGTATCGGCGGTGCTTTGTCGAGTATACGTCGAATATTTCTTTCAAGGAGTTCGTCTTCTGTAGGCGATGGTCGCTTGAAAGGCCTCATCTTATCTGGTGCGACAAGTGCTTCAATTTCTGTACGGTTGCGCCGCACCGACTGGCTCACTGCTCAGCGAGCGCCCGACGCATTCGCTTTTGGCGCCTTATCTGAAGGGACGTGGTAAAGCTGTATTGCTTATCAATGCGGAGCTTACGTGTGCCAATACAGCCAGGAGGTGCAGTGAATAGGAGCTCTTAGTTAGAGCGCTTAATTGATATGATTCATGAATCAGGATTGGCGAGACGTAGGGAAGGAAATGGACATTAGCACAGAGACTACTTATTATCAAAAGTGAAGAATTTCCCTCCTTTGTATGGCCATCCAATTCCTGTTTTCGGATCTAGTTTTATTTTGTTTTAATCCTGATGTTATTTATAACTCGGTCGATATTTAGTTATACGAAGCTCTTGTGTAAAAGCCATAGGCTTCTGTGTGAGACGCAAGGTTTGCTTAGAAACTACATCGCACATAATCTTTGAAAAGAACATTATGCATACACTTGGGCGCCGTTTGAGAATGTCGCCGAATAAAAGGCTTTGACAAATACTTTCTTTTCTTACTCCTGCCAGATTATACTATAACGCTAGAGTTGCACTTTGCGCATCAGTTGTCATGTGTCTCTCATTCGTTATGAAGTGTCGCCTCCACAAAAACGTCACAACAAGCTGTATCTTGTTTTGCTCCTAAGAGCTGAATTTTATGTGCCTTAACAGACGCGGCGCCGAAAATTACTTCCAAGTCTTAAAACCCTGAAGCTAAACCGTTATCCGACGTTAATTCATGAATACTTCATTAACCGTAAGCACTGCGCACATTAGCGCCGGGTTAAGTTTGGTCGTATGCGACGAATAACTTGTGTTCACGACAAAGTGGTGCAGAATATGGCGTGGAACGCAATCAGCCGACGCCCTCAAGGAGGCAAACAATGCCTAATGACGCCGTCATTTTTCTTCGTAAGAGTTTCAGAACAGCAAAAATTGGGTGCTGGCTAATGACCCACGGAGCGATGAAGAATGCTTGCGCGTAGTGACACTAACCAGGCCCTGTATGTACGGGCATCTCACTCACAAAACCGAAAAGACAGAGAACAGGATTAGCTGTAAGTTATATTTGTGCTTTGTCACTGTGCATGCGATACTTAACTTGGAGTGCGTGCCAGCCTCTTTAGGGCGAAACGCGTCCTTCCTTGCAATCACGAAACAATCTGAGCTTGAGCAACTAGCTCATTTATCTCGTATCGCCAAGAAATAATAGAAAATAAAAATGCATATGCTGTTGCAGTTTAAGCGACCAAATTAAGCGCCTTGATTGTCAGAGAATTGGCACAGCGATGGGAAAGTTGTAGTTGGTAGAGCTTAATAAGCGACGCTTGATAAAGTGGGACACCATCCACTCGAGCGCACTATGGTCGGTCGCATTCACGTGCGTAGTACGGCTTGATGTCCTTAGCTGCACGTATTAGGCCGGTTCTCAGGGCTAAGCTCGGAAAGTCGATCTTTACAGATGGACGTTTGATAACTTTAAAGGGGAGAAAATAATGTAGAATTCCGACCAATCTCATGTAAAAAAAACCCACGTTTCAGGGCCGAAGTGGTTGGTTGAACAAGGTGCCATGTTGGCCACGAAAGATCCGTTTTTTCCTGATGTTAATTTGGTCGGAGTTATACCTTCTTTTCTCCCTTAATTTCGATGGAGGCGAAATTCTAGAGGCCCGTGTACTGTGCGATGTCAGTGCACGTAAAAGAACCCCAGGTGGTCGAAATTTCCGGAGACCTTCACTACGGCGTCCCTCATAGTTTGCTTTGGGACGTTAAGCGCCCATGAACCATGAACCAATCTTTTCTCCCTTAATTCTCCTCCCGACCGGGCACATCGCTGACCAAGTGTTCACGTTCCATTCTACAACTTAGCGATTTGCACTCCGTCCTCATTTCATAACCTCTGTCCTTAGATTTTGTCCAGCAGCTCGGCATGAGCAGCTTCACTTGACGCTCAGCATTTTCTTTTTTTCAACACCCCAAAACATGCGAATATCTTTGTCGCAGATCTCAAAAAGAGCGAACTTTAAGAAATAAGGCTTAAAGTGGATGAAACTCAATAGTTCTGACTTTATTTTATTCACGACGGTTGTTTCATTCACTAGCTTCGAGTTCAAAAAAAATTTTGCTGCTAGAAACCGATTTCCTCTTTGAAACTGAAACATCGCTACTGCCTATGCAGCCTGAAGTTCACAAGTTGTTTCGTGTGGAGAACACGGACAACTTGACTTGAATAAAAATTGAGCTAGCCGCATATAAAAAACAGCCTTTGCTCTGAAGTGTGTATTGTTAGTGATAAAAATATTCACTGTTCGTCTGGAAAGAGGCCACGCCTTGTAACCTACGTCGACTTCAGGCCTGCCACAACGACTACAGTTATTTGCTCTCGCAATAATTAGATCAATAAATCGTATCAACCAACACCTTGACAGTACCTACCGGATGCATCGTGCACAAAACTGTGCGAAGTTATTCGAATGGCATATGCGCATATACAATGTTGTGCAGGAACTTTGTAAACACACATTAGCTGAAGCACATAAGCATCAACAGCAACGAATAAATAAAAGCAAGACGCAATAAAAACACAAAGAATACCGTAACCTAGCGAAGAAAACGTAAGCGTACCAAAAGGCTGGAGACGCGAAAAAAGCTCGCTTTTGCTGTGCGCATCAAATTCACGTGCTGCAGTCATTAAGAAACTTCCGAAAGTCTCCTAAAGAGCGTCGCTCCGAAGAAGACGAATAAAATGAAAAATAGCGCCGTTCAAGACTCATCGACAGCGTAGCGGGAGCATACTCAGGAGCCACCAAGAAGGAGTCTCGGATTGCTATGCTCAGGAAACGAGACGAAAAACAAAAACAAGAGAAAACTGTAATATGGACCAACCAAGCTTTTATGCGAGCACCGAAGCGCATCGTGATGTCTGCCGTTCCTTCGTGTCTGGGCATTTCTATCACTTGCCAGTACGTAAAAAGAAACAAGTAAAAAGAAGCAGTAGCTAACTACGTGTGATGCAGTACCAGCTTTAAGGTAACGCCATATTGAGGAAAAATAAAGAAAAAGAAAGCGCGCTATAAAGAAGCCAAGACCTCTGAAGGAAAGTACACTGACTGCCTACTGCAAGGTCTGAGGCGCAGTCTCAAGACTTGAGGGCATATCTTAAAATCTTCTCTTTCAGGTCAATGCTTAAGCTCTTGAAGAGTAACTACCTAAAAAGAAGGTGCGGTAGCGAGGAAGAAGACGAAGATGATGAGGCGAATTTCTGAAAACGAGCGTACAAGACTCCCGAAGACTGGCTCAGAAGGAAAATGTAAAAAATCTAATGAATGCTTTTGCGAACTCAGTACCCCGTAGAATTGAATATACGCGAACTGCACTCGTTACATTATTATCTTTGCTACGTCCTACACTACAAATGCTGAGCATAATGCCCGACTGCAAGGAAGGAATAGATAGGTACACATGCGATCGCAATAATGGAAAACACTGCTCAGATATTAAATAAAGCAACCGAAAAAAAAAAGCGCCTGCCTGAGTGCTTGACTTGCAGCGACCCCTTGCGAAGTCTAACTTCACCTGCAAGTTAAGCAAGGCCGTGATCCTGAAAGAACGACTGCAACTACTGTTCTTAGTTTATGGAAGTCCCGGTATACGACGCAGTAAATAGGTTAGCGCAGGTGGCAAGAAAATACCCTAGGGCCAGATGCATGCGCTAATACACATTTGCGTTATTTCTGCAGTGATTTTGTTGGCGTTATTCCTCAAAGTGATAGATACCCGGACAGCGATTTGTAGCCAGCAGGTTGGTGACTAGAAATTTCGCGGGGCTCTTGACGTGAAACCATGAATCACGTCCTTTACTTACTAGTGGGTGGAGGCCTTGCGGAGGCCGAGGTAGGTGCGTTGGTGACGGATGGCGCGTGTGGAGGTTATGTTTGGTTGAGTGGGTTGTGGATAACGCTGCTGTAGGGTGCAGATGGGTGAGCGGGGTCAGGATTTGGATCGAGGAAGGTGGTGTCTGGGTGGGCAGCCCCCTTCCTATAGGGGTGCGGTGCTGTTGAGGACTGTGGCGTCACTTTTTAAGGACACACTCAGACAACGTCTTTTATGCCTAACCAGTATGAGTGCCATTAGGCGGAAATGGCGGCGTGTGTCTCTGCGTGACCATCGAGTGAAGCCTCCGGCGCCTGCATCGAGCTTAGCACCAGCCGTGCGCGAGAACAGCCACCCAGTGAGAGGCGAGAAGGAAAATCTGCGTCGGCAGAAGGGGAGAGGCGAGCGCAGCGAGTCTGTCCTTAAGTGACCGTCAAGAGCTGACAGAGGGAAAGCGGCGCAGAAAGCAAGCGTCTGTAAGCGGATCACGTAAGAGAGGGTGCGGCATCCGCTGTTCCCATGCGACCTCCAAGTAAGACGAAATGTGTATAATGTGAAAAATGTGAAGTCATATAAAATTCTATAGCAAGGCATGAAAACCAGACAAAGTCAAGCAAGTCGCAACTGCAAGAAATGTAAAGAATAAAATCATTAGCGAACGATAAAAACTCGCCAAAGCGAAATTAATTGGTGAAGCGTTCAGGCCATAGGATGCGGCAGAAGGGAGAACGATCAAATAGAGCAATATCCTATAACGGTGAGTTCTGCTTACAGAGTTCATCGCATCAGGCAATCTGAGCGTATTTAATTTTTTTTTAAATTGTAGCAATATATAGTACTGCTTTCGCAGTGAAAGAAAGAATGTATTAAGGATGGAAACTAATGAACGGGAAGGAAGGACAAGAAAGAAAGAGAATGGAAAAGCTAGTAGAGAAAGCTATAGAAGAAGGAAAAAAATATAAAGAAACTGTGCTTCTTAAAAAAGAAAGCATGAGAGAACTGAAGAAGCATACAAGGAAATATTCGAACGGAAAAAGTAAGGAAGGTATGAAAGAAAGAAAAAAGAAGACTGCAGCGAGAGCTTGCCTTGCACGAAGAGAAACAAAAAAAAAAGAGAGACAACTCAAAACGTGTAGGCGCTAGGAGGACTTGACATAAAAATGTCCTCTAGCCGCTTGAAATATGTCAGTTTAATGACCTCGACCGGAGCCGACCGGCAGTATCGGGAAAGTCGAACCGCTAACGTTGGTTGGCAAGAAGAATGAATGGAGGAGGGCAGTGCTGGTTGGATGGTGTCCTTTTGCAAAAAGGAAAAAGGGATTCGCGGTGCAGCGGAGCTCCTCGGGAGCTAGCTTTCTGGCCACTTCCGTGCAGCAGTGCGAAAGCTTGTAATAATGGGAGCACGATCTCTTTTCGGTCAACTCTTTCCAAGAATGGAATCGGTGAACCGCCTACCATCACCAGCGCAAGGCAATCCGAGACCCTCGCCAGGCTTCCCTTTGGCGGACGGCGTTCTTTGTACCGTTCGTAACGATCATCTAGACCGGTATTCCATTCGCAATAGCAAGGCTGCTTGCACCACTGCCGAGGGTAGCTTAGAGAGGCTGTCCACTACACGCAGCTATTGATGATGACGGCTTGGTTTAATGTCGCAAAAGCAGCTTGGCAAAAGAGCGCGTTGGCTAAAGTGTTTCATCCGCACCAGGTGAGGACTAAAACTTTTCCCCAGGCATTTCACCACTTGTAAGCTGAGCTCAAAGCCAGAGGAAGGTTTGCGCTCAATATAAACTTGGGTGGGATAGGGGGGGGGGGGGCGGGGGGGGGCGAGTTTGCGGGAAGTTGGCGGGACGCGAGTTCTTGTGAAAACGTTTACTGTAGCACCACCTCGCTACCGAGTCTCCTTATATTGTGAAGAGAGCAAGGAGCATATATGCCTTTAATGCCCGCATACAATAACAGGCTACTGGGTAAGGAGGTGGAGCTACAATAAACATATTTACAAGAACTCGCGTCCCGCGAACTTTTGTCCCCGATAGTACACTGCAGAGTGTGGCAGAACGGTACTGACCTCGGCCATATTGACATCTCGTAAAGTCAATACTGCGTTGTCACGCGTCACTGTGCACTAAGGGGAGTAAGCTGTCCTCTAGCTCACTGCCTTTTATAAAAGGGTCTTTCTTTTATAAAAGAGAGTGCGATAGACGACAACTTACTCCTTTCTGTTTTAGAGTGTACATTATAGAAACCTAATAAGTCTTTGTCCACAAATCAAGACCCTTACAACGAGCACCGTTGTTCAAGTATTGGCGTATAACTCCGGAGTGGTACTATAGCAGTGACCACTACGGGTCACCACCACCGATACTGCAAACGCTGCCGCACCAGCTAAGACGAAGACTTGCAGCACTGACGGTGGTTTACACCAATACATCACCCACCGGATACTGGAGCTCCACGCATTCATATAATACGTCTCTCTCCTAACCCGACAGGAGAACAGATAGTGCGCGGTGTCAGGGCAATCAACCCAGGATGCACGATCCAATTCAATGCGCATCACTCGACGTCAACTGCGCCTGCCGTTCTTTTCTTCTTGAATTTCTTTTCGCCTCCCGTCTTTACTGGGCTGCCAGACTATGGAAAATTACGCAACCAAGTTGCATACATGCATCAAAAGCACATTTGTTGGATCTTTTTCCTGCGTAGATTTATTCGTCGTAGAGATCGTGTTGTTCAGAAATTTAAAGCCGGTCGATTTCAAGTCACGAGCAACGAAAAGAAGAAAGGGAAGCAGCGGATGGCAGCCTTTATACGACACCTGTTGCACGGAATCTTTTTTTTTATAGCGCATTCGACGCAGCTTGCCTTTTTTCCGACGCGAGAAGACACATTGGATTTTAAGCTTACGAAACATGCGCGCTGTTAGACTTCCCTGCAATTCTTTTTCAATTTCTCTATTTCCAAAAAGAAAAGCATAGCTCTGATGGCACTCGAAATTAGATGAAAAATTCAGGCGCACTGACACATGCATCTCTTTCTTGCCACCAGTTTCAAACTAAACAAAGTGTAAAGAGATATAGTGGAAAACAGTGAGCTTTTGTTGGCTGAAACGAGATAGAAGCTAGAGCCGACACGTAAAGTAGGTTGGAACAAATTTTACGCGTCCGTCCATTTCAATATTCTTAGGAAAACAGCAGAAACCAGCAACAAATTTTACAGCGCATTACGCGTTGCAAAGCTACGAAAAAAAGACTGGGCATTACACGTTGTGAAATAGGCGGTCGTCCGGTTTTTTGCGCTTCCAAGTTTACAACTGCAAACGTAACTATATCGAATTATTATGATTCCTCGTGATCAAAATATTAGCTTCTGAGGAATAATAATAATAATAATTGGTTTTTGGGGAAAGGAAATGGCGCAGTATCTCTCTCATATATCGTTGGACACCTGAACCGCGCCGCAAGGGAAGGGATAAAGGAGGGAGTGAAAGAAGAAAGGAAGAAAGAGGTGCCGTAGTGGAAGGCTCCGGAATACCTTCGACCAGCTTCTGATGAGTGCTGTGAGTTTTATAACGCTAGATCATAAACACACTTTTGTGTCCTTTAAAAAAAAACATTTGCGGTGGTTTAGCTCCATGGTTAAAACTGGAGTGACGTGATAGCTACAGCTGGCGGGTGGAACTTGCTGAGTTGAATTGCAAAGTCAGTCTTTCGCCGCTCCGTTTCGCTGGGCTTTCCTTCTTCATCTTCGTCCCACTTGACACGGCGCATGCGCACAGCTGTTGCAGCTCGGTTTCGCTAAAGGAGCTTTAGGCTTCGCCTGCGCGCCGCGCCGCCAGCAGCAGGAACTGCTCCGAACCACGTGGCTGGTCACGTGACCAACTACGTGGCGAACCACGTGATCGGCAACGGCCCCGTGCCGCCGGCAGCTGCTCCACACCACGTGACCAACCACGTGACAGCATGGCGGCGCAGCCACGGGGTGGCGGTGCAGCCGCAGGGTGGTGGCGCCGCCACGTTGAAGGCTCGAAATGCTACCGTAATGTAGCTATCGCTACAATAATGATAAAGAATTAGGTTTCGATTGCTTTGATGTGTAACAAAGCTAACAATTGTTTTAAAATTGATTGAAGGTGAACATGACTAATAAGAATATATTCTTCCCTCTGCGCTTGTCGGCGTTGAGTATCATTTTGGCGTACAATGTCGTATCTTTAATGCTCAGACTGCTGATAAAAGTATTGCAATATACTAGGAATAAAACCCTAGATATCGCCCCCGAGAATGCTTACAGCAGGCAAATTTTCACTTTCTCTGTGTATGGCTTCACAATTTTACGCGTCTACTTTTCTAGACATTGCGGCTTTCGTGGGCGTCAAGAATACAAACATACAACAGTGAGCTAGAATGGCGCCTAAAGAGTGCATCTTGCTACGTTAAGATAGGTTTTTGTGTTATGAATCCTAATGTTTGTACAGTGGACGCTCGGGAACTTGATATCGTCAAGTACCAACTCCTTTATTCGCGCCTACACCCGGCTCCCGTTTAAATGAAATGTATCCCCGCACAATGCATTGAAATTTTCGGTACCCTTTTAGTTCGAATGATTTAGAGTCGACTGTATATTAACCTCATATGAAAGCTGAAACAACACACTTGCAATGCCATCTTACGAGGCGATGTTCAGCTATTCTGTCCACGAGTGAAGATGGCCGGCTGCTTGGAACTTATAACATACAGCATACGAAGGCAGGGGTGTCATTCTAAAACTGCAGATCTGCGCAGAGAGTTTGGTCTAGCACGAAATCGCCAAACAAAGGCGGGCACGCGCTAAGGTAAACAAAAGGGAGTTTTCGGACGGGAAGGAAACGGGATGGAAAATCTCCAGCCTAGTGACTTTAAATGAAGGCACTGAACCGAAAGCAAAGAGCGAACGGCCTTAAGGTGGATGAAATGTTTCGAAGACAAAAGATGGCAAAAAAAAGAAAAGCGACCTAGGATGTGATGAACTAAATAAAGCACATGAATCGACGAAGGGAAGTGCGAACTTACTCTGCATTCCAATGCGCATATACTGCAAAGGAAAGCGTAAACATTGCGAAGGAAGGCCCGCTTGGTTTCTCGTAAGAAGTGCATTTCTGCCGACGAAGGAGATGGTGACGACGCGGACCTGGACGAAGAGTTGGGGAGCTTTCCCCCTTTTTTTTCCATTTCGTTTTTGTCCGAGGCAGACGCACCTCGCAGAATCCAACCTGCATTCAGGTGAAAGATATTCGTATTTCCGGGAAGTAGGGAGCGACTATCCTTGCTCCTGGTGCTACCTCTACCTTTAATTTATGGGGAGAACGGGAAGACGGGCGGACGACTTTGCTACAATATTTCTCCTGCGGGCATGCTTCGTGTGCCTCTAGAGGCAATGAGCGCATTTGTAAGCAAAGAGAACCAGGAGGAAGAACTTCTCGAGAAGACGAGGCCGAATCTTTGTTTATCTGCTTTTTTTTCCCTTCTACTTCCTTATTCCCTTTTCGGGACGGTGTGGTGGAGTAATGCCGAATGCTAACAGCTCATGCAAGGGCAATGGAGCGAGAGCAAAGGGTGCGTCGAAAGAACTCAAAATCCCCGCGCCTCTCTCCTTAGAAGCTCTGCAGCATGCGTGTGGCCGTCCGCGGGACTGTAGCAGTGTGAATTCTCTTTCTAGATAGGGAGTTCAGTAAAAGGTGGAGAGGGCTGCTGAAAAGAGTGTCGCTCATGCGCATCGTTCGCTCACACTCCCCCCCCCCTCCTGGAGTACTGATGAATGCGCATAATTCATGGCAGGGTCCAGCGTGTCGCCGGTGACTTTGAATGGCAAAGAGAGTCGCACGGTCTGGAAGAGCGATCAAAAGAAAAAGAGAGAATGCGAGCTGGTAGCATATTTGCACACAACTTCTTTATTTCGGTTTCTAGTTCCCCAAATTTCCCTATTTTTTGTTGTCCTCGTCCCTCTGCAAGTCCTGCCTTGCCTGCCTCGGTTACACAAAGGGAATTCGCGAAACTAGCGCCTCCCCAACTCCCCACCGACCCTTCCTTCACTGCTTACTTCGTTCGTCGCCAACTTGTTATTTTACTATCGAGAACGCGCTGCTTTCACCCGGCACCACGCATTGGTGGTTTCGAGTGCGTCCTTAAGCCTCGCAGGAAGGGAATAAAAGAAGCGGCGGTTCAAAATGCGCGGGCGTGCGTGCGTGCGTGCTTTAGCCCTTCTTCCCTTATTTGCGAGTTTCACGCTTCGAGGTCCACGCGGGCGGGGGCCTTTCTTGAAGGAATACGTGTCAGTGCGCTAGAGCTCTCTTTTTGGTAAAGCGGGGTCGCTTATTTGGTTTTTTTTCCTGCCTTTTGTCCTTAGACGACACTTTTTCCTTCTAGGGAGCATAGGGAGACGGAAAGCGTAGGGAGGGGTGTGTAGGGTGTAAGAAGTGGTGATGCAGACGCAAATTGCATAGCGCGCGATATCATAGCGCTGCGTTGGGGCAGCAGAACACTTGCGGTTTGGCGGCGATAAGAGAGACGTTTTACTCGGCGCCAACGTTTTCTGCCAACGCAGCTAAGACGCATATTCGCTCCGGTGCCTTTTGTGTGCGGCGACTTGGATCCGGCAAAGTAAAAGAGAGAAGAGTGTGAGCGAGGTGGTATAGACGCCTTGAGTTCAACAATTCTTCTGGTTTCGTTGTGCCTTTACATTTTCGCTGGCTTCCCTGCGAACTAAGCGCAAGGCGCCGTTATATGGAGGGGGGGGGGGGGGGGGGTGACTGCCGCAGCAAACTGCAAGCTGCCCGCCTCAGAGAGGGAAAATGGCGCGTCTCAGACGCTCTCCGGACGCGAGCCCCGTAATCTGCATACGAAGGCGTTGGCGAATTGTTGCGCCCAGGCGCAATTGTGGCGTTTCCTGGTTCAGTAAACCGGCGTTTTAGCTCCGAGGGCTCAAACTACTGTTTTTACTCGCGTATTTCTTTTTTCTTTTTCAATACTTCTCTTTCTTTGTTTCTTTCCTCAGAGCCTTCAATTCTTTCTTTCTAGAATCCTTTACTGCAATGAAAAGCGCGACATCTGCCATGCAAAATTTTTTTTGTCTTCATTCTTTTTCTTCTGCTTTTTTTTTGTAGAAGGCAGGGAAGCAAGGGAAGAGTCTTAAGTTCGAGAAAAAAAAACGGGAAATGCACGAGGAGCATGTTGGCAGGCTGACGCGGTGAAGGATGCTGTTCTTTCAAACTTTCATGCGAGAGTGCCGAGTGATTTGTCACGGCTACTTGACGGCGTCGTGTCGTGCCCGGGTCTTGACTTTGGGTCGTTCGAGACGACGTTTGCTCCGCGCGAATTCGCTAGCTTCTTTACTCTCTTTCCATTTTTTTTCTTGCATGATTCGTTTGCTCGGATCTCTAACTAAAGGCAGCCAGTAACACCGTCGCTAACGACTGCCCCTTTAAATTCTCTGCAAGGCTCGCTTGACACTAGTTTAAAGCTGAAAGGCACGTCATCAACAAATTAGGTTTGCAGCAGCAGCGCAACTCTGATTTTGTTCTGCGCTGCGGCTTATTTTTTTTTGTCTCAGGATACGATTCTGCTTTGTGTTGCCTAAATGAGCTAGGGCAGTAAAGATGTTGTGTGACAGGATTTTCCTCAGCGCCGCATTATATGCGCTAATTTTGAGATGGCTCCCTTCAAGCTTGAATGAACGAACATACAAATGTATTAGAAAGCGCTAGCAGCTGCATGGGATTACGTGACAATCTATACGGCTTTGTCTTTGCGAATACGACACGCATGTTAACTTTCGAAACGGGGCCTCGAAGCTCGTCAAGTGGAAACCCACTTTTTCTTCGAGCCCTCCTCGTCCTCCGATAATCTCTTTCTGAAAAAGAAATATTGATTGATTGATTGTTCCGATTTCTGGCTGAAAAGAGAATTCCACTTGTCAACGTGCGCCAAATTATCCAGCAGTCATTCAATTTCTTTGAAACAACGAACTAGTGCGCCGTTCGATTGAATAATTCATGTTTAATGCAGCCCGGCAAATTGGCCGAACTTAGTGCTATTTTTGTCACTTCGAGTTTAGATAGTTCGTTCATCTTTATGTTGGTCCGTACCGTGCTTTAACTCCAATCCTCCTGCATGAGTGTCTTCCATCTCTTGTTACGCCTGAACAGCTAGACCTCCCCCCCCTCGGGGAAAGACTGGCGTCCATTAGCTTCTCTATTTTTTTTCTGCACATGAATCATTGAAAGTGTCTAGCCGCGTGATACCATTATTCCCTTTTGCCTTTTCCGATGCAGTGAATTATTGAAAATTAATTTCAAGGCGGACTACGTGGACTCCTTGATATTGCTTCCAGCTGTTCCGAATGCCATTGTTCTAGAGTTTTTGAGTACGTAAAGATGATAAAATAAAACACCTGGCGCAAGCAGGAACATCTGTTCGCGTGTTTTCGCAATCGACCGTCCATTGTCATTCTTCTGAACAGTGCTTAGCCGCAGGATCCTGCTAGCGACTAGCCAAAGAAACAAAGAACCGTTTAGGCTTACCACAGGGGTGAATTTGATCATTTAAAGATTGCCGGAATCGTGCGTATTCCATCCTTGTCGGGCTTTTATAAGTTAAAAGGAAGAGAACTGGCATAGAAAGATTCACTGCCTCGACCTACTGAAAAATGTATATAGATTTGAACGGGTCAGCAAATAGGATTATGGCACATTTGGTTTGGCTTTATGGGATGGACGTCCCAAAGCGGCTCATTCTATGAGGTACGCCGTAGTGGAGGTCTCCGGATAATTTCGATCACCTGGGGTTCTTAACGGGCACTAGCAATGCACAGTACACGGAATTTTCACATTTTTCCTCCATCGAAGAGCTACCGTAGTGGGCGGGTTTGAACCCACGACTTGCATGCACTGTGTGATGTAAGTGCACGGTAATTAACCACGGGTAATGGTTGTTATACGGAGCCCTCCACTAAGGAGTCACTCAAGAATCGCTTTGGAAGCTCCATCCTATAATGTTAAACGAAATGTGCCATAATCTTATTTGTCTCCTATTCAAACCTGTACACATTTTTCAATAGGATCCAGTCTACGCTGACTTCGAGTGCTGCTCGCTTGATGCATCAGAGGACAGTTTTTACGGCGATACTTAATTCAGCTGTGCCTCCATTTCACGTTGTAAGCACTCCCTGAACAGAAGTCAGATTGAATAATGCAAAACTGGCAAAAACTAGATTATATAATGCATCTAAGAATTGAGATAGCAGTTTTTCTGTGATTTTTTTTAGATATTATTACCGAGGACGCACAAAAGGAGAGACATGAATTTAAATTCCTTGCTGTTAGAGAATTAATATTTAACATTGCAAGCATAAAATTAAGATTCAGGAACATAATGAAAAAAGGGCACCTAATTATCATCAGCTGGGACAATGCGATAGAAAATAAAGCCCCATCTGGTGGCGTATTCCACCGCCCACGTCAGAATCTCCTTCTACGGTAGCCTTCCTCTGGGTTCTTCTTCTGCTGGCCACCTTCTAGTGTAAAGGAATCTCCCTTTCTCCAATTTTCCACCTGACTACCGTGGCAAGTTGCAGCTGGTACATCTGTCTACCACCCTTGTAGGTGGCAACGTGTGACACCGTCAACGGGTTGGGGGGGGGGGGGGGGTGGCATAGGTGCATATGTCATCGCATAAAAGACATAAAAAAGGCAAAGCAACGATCTAAAATTCAGTCAAGCAGCGGATTTCGTGATTCGCTAGATATCAGTGTCCAACTGAAAAAATTTCTCCCGGAACAGTTGTTTTGTTATCCATTGCGATTTTTTATTGTTGAAGAGGGAAACAGGATAAAAGGACGCGTTATCCCGTCCAACCTGGGCTCGTATTCTTTCCAAACTGCTGCGGGCAGTCAGGCCAAAAAGAAAGAAGCCTTAATTTTCGGCGAAGAAGCGACGCAGAGCGGTTTTGATGTGGGCGAGGAAAGAATGCGCTTTTTCCAGTTTCGCGGCAGGTTTGGCTCCGTTATACTTCCCACAAAATGCTACCCGTCTGCGGCGCTTTGAAGCCCGTAAACGATTACGCCTCTTACCAACCATCTCATAGCGTGGCACTAGTGATGAAAATAACAGCTCGGGTTTCGCGAACCGCAAAATTATGCCATTTCTTTTGTTCTGACGCTGCCATGGGTTACCTCGTTTGAGATTCAAACATTCATTTCGGTATTGTGTCTGATTTTGCCAGACGTCTTTTAGATGAGCGCAGAGATCAGAGGAAGACGAGGATGAACCTGTTCAAGAATACAGCTAGGCATTTTTTTTTTTCTGGAAATGTCTCAACTTTTGTTTCTATGTTGTTGAATATTGAAACCAGCAACCTGTTTGACTGCAGACTTTGAAGCAATACGGCTGTTAGTGGCGTGCAATATCGCGCCGTACGAAAGGTTGTCCATGCTAAAAAAAAAAAAACGAAGGGGCACACAAATATTGCTGATTCTGCATGTATACTATCTTGTTCGAGAAGATGAAGACGTTGTTTGTTCCTGCTGTAGTTTGCCACTGGAGTTATAGATAACCCCTTTTCTGGCATGCTTGCTCAAACAGGGATCGACTTGGCAAATACGAAACAACTCCGTATTTATGTCGGGTTCTCAATGGGGCAGCGCATTTTCAAGCATTCTTCTAAAGATTCTCATATCTATATTGGGAGTTTATTTGAACGCTATTCTACATTTAGTTGAACCTTCAGAGAATACACTGCAGAATAACTAACCAAAGACTGCGCCAAGTACTTCCAGACTCTGTCGTTAGTGTACTCAGAACTCCTCAATATGGGCAGACACGCAAAGTTGCGTGCCAGCAAAAAAAAAAAATAGTAGGAACAATAGCAGGGTGCTGTCGGCGTTATCAGCACAACGAGGGCAATATCATAAACCAAGAAAAAACGCACACGCATGAGCTTCACTCTCTTGTACAAGCACTGGGCACCGTTTCTGGGTCAATTTGATGTCTATCCTAGTGTGCTTTTGGCATTCGAACAAACAGAATTCCTCCTAATCGTACCGGCCCTGTTCGCTTTTTTTATTGTCAACAACACGCGAGGGTTTACCTTACTTTCATTCGGGCAATGGGGTCTCGGAGCTTACCTATGTCTAGCGGTCAATTAATTGTTTCGCTGCTGCTTTCTTTGTTTTATAGTGTAGTGCCAGTTCAAACACCGAATTTTCCCTGTTCATTCTTCCCTTCGTTTTTCCCCGCATTCTTCAATTGCATCCCATTTCTTTTCCTTTGCCCATCCTTGTGCCACCATCCAGGAAACCACTGTTGCTGCGTCCCAAGCGCAAAGCTCCGTTTACAGGCATTTCTTTCTCAGGTGTTTTCGGGTGGGCATTTTGTTGTTCCTAACACATCGCCTCGTCTCCGCTAACTCCCTGTTATTCCGAATCCTTTATCTGGTATTCTCCACACCGTTCTAGCTCGCGGAGCGGAGCAATACTTTTCCCGAAACGGGAGATGAGGTGCTCAGGGCAGAGCCGTCCAGAATTGGGATCTCGCTCGCATTTCAGAGGGAGATTGTTTTTTGTCTCTGTTCTTAAGCATCGGGTGTACGCGCTTCCACTTTCGTTCCCGCGCAGACAGGTTTGTTTGCCTTGTTTTTCTAGCGGTAGCTGGTTTCCTCCCCATAGCCCTTTATGGCGTGCTCCATAATTTCCCGATTTCAATACGCTCAATGCTGGCGCTCCTACGGAAAGATAATCCAAGGAATGAGATTCTACCAGAGTCTATGATACTGTGCTCATTTCTCTTTCTCTACACTTGCAATCTCTATCTGCGATCTGACGCGTAAGATCTAAATAACGTCGTAGGTTTACAATGACCGACACAGTGCAGTGCACAGAACCTCAGTGCATATGACCCTGCAAAGCGCACAGGATGGCCTTTTCTTCTTCGCTTTACCGCCTGTCTTTCGTTGTCCCTCGGTAGCATGGTCTAAATTATATATATATATATATATATATATATATATATATATATATATATATATATATATATATATATATATATATATATATATAACATAAATACCCACGAAAGCAGCAGATTGGACAGCCGTCGCCGTAGCTCAGTTGGTAAGAGCACCGGACGCGATATTTGGAGGTAGCGGGTTCGGATCCCACCGGCGGCATGGTTGTTTTTTCTGCTGGTTTATAAGTAATTTTCTTTAAAAAACAATTGATTGGCATTAGAAATTAAAAAAGAAAACATTCCCCTATGCACCTTGGTTTCGGTGACTGTTGGCTTCCTTAATATATATATATATATATATATATATATATGTGTGTGTGTGTGTGTGTGTGTGTGTGTGTGTGTGTGTGTGTGTGTGTGTGTGTGTGTGTGTGTGTGTGTGTGTGTGTGTGTGTGTGTGTGTGTGTGTGTGTGTGTGTGTGTGTGTGTGTGTGTGTGTGTGTGTGTGTGTGTGCATGCATGCATGCATGCATGCATGCATGCATGCTTTTCCTTCCAGGTGTAGACCACGTGGGAAGAAGTCCACCTGGCCTTTCAGCATGGTATATAGAAAATTTTTATTTCCGTTTCTTATTTTTCCTATTTCCTGGGAGCCACTTTTCTTGCTCCCTAACATTTTCTGAACTTGATTCTTTACCATAGCATCGTCTTATAGCAGGACTACCGCATTTTTCTCGGTGCAGATTTGCGCTCTACAGAGGACGAAAAAACGTAACCAAACGTCCAGAAATCGGGATTTATGTAGTGTCTATAGAAACTACGCTTTCAAGGTTCCGTTCTGATTTGCTGTCGCCACTCCGTTTGTACCCCAGTATATGGAATGCCTATAAATTTCGAAGGAGGACGCGCGAAAATTTGAATGTTTGTAGGATACATCGTATATTAACTTGTAATGAAGTGTCGTGCATGCGATTTCACCCGTGGCATCCATGCCAGTAATACGTGCTTTTAGCCGCCGCGGTGGCTGAGTGGGGCGGTCGAATTTCGATGGATGCGAAATTCTAGAGGCCCGTGTGCTGTGCGATGTCAGTGCACGTAAAAGAACCCCAGGCGGTCGAAATTTCCGGAGCCCTTCACTACGGCGTCCTTCATAGCCTGAGTCGCTTTGGGACGTTAAAACCCCATAAAATATACGTGCTTTTACCGCGAGTACACTCTCAAATTACTGGAATAACTGATCACAGTAACTCTGCCCAGTCTGCATACACAGTCTGCGTACAGTCTGCACCCAGTCTGCATAATATCCTCACAAAATTTGCGCAGATATCTTGACACACCTTGAGACAACAGACGATGCGCCACCTTCCCCAGTTCCTCCAGCTTCGCTCCTCTATTATCTGTCAGAACCGCCTGCTGTACACCAACGAACAAGCACGCTAATTAATCATTAATTAATTCATTAGCTCTTTGGTCAAGGTCTTCCTTTTGGGAATGGAGACATCCGTGCACTCGATTCCGAATGGGGTTGCCTTGACCCCATCTATCTGCCGTCGTTGGCGTGATAAGCAGCTGGTGACGGCTGACTAGTGCTCCTACATCACCAGGCTTCTATAATGTGCGACAGCTCTTGCGGCGCGAGTACGCTGACGGCTTTGATGCGCATGCGAGTATACACCTTAATGCATTGCTAGGATGAGTGAGGATTACAGAGAAGGCTATTATGTACCGTGGCGAATAAAAGTGTGGTGAGAGTCAGCACTCATTCTGTGCCCACCTTATTATCCTCATCTTTTGCGTTGTAGTGAACCATGAGCCAACTCGCCCGACTCGCATTACTTATGTGGTGTGTAAAGCATTTGACTCAAATAAGTGGACATTTGAGAAATATTATGCAACATCTTTTGCCGGTCTCCCTGTGAAACTGGACCACACTACTTCTGACAACTTCTTACAAGTTCAACGTCTCCACCCCTCTTTTTTAATCTGTGCCAAATAGTCGCACTGCTAGAATAAAAAACGTATTACAGACTAGCCTTCCTGCATTCTTTACGGAGCACCGTACTTTGTCATAGCGCGCTTCTCTTTACGGAGCCTCGACAGAGACTCATGCGTTCTTCGAGGTGATCGTTTATGCTTGTGAACACATGGGTGATACACTGTTATCCAGTTGGGCCTGGACCTCTAATGGCAACGTGTGCAACCGCTGATGCCTACGTACTTCCGCGCTTGCGGTATAGGGGACGTTGGCCCGTTTCACGACGTTCTCTGTCCGCACAGGTGTACAGTAGCACAGCTGCACAGGATATACGCACAGGTGTAGAGCGACGGTAGATTCACTTTTGCACCATTCAACTTTTACACCCGCGTTGACTGACTGATATGACAGGACAAGAGGAAAACGAACACTGACATGCAGGGACATGACAATGCATTTCATGATTTGAAAACCCCAAATTCGGTAAGCTTAGGAAAAGCATGCCCAACTACACTATTCTTGCTGGTGCTTAAAAGATACTTCTCTCTCTCTCTCTCTAGTTCCTTTTCTGTCTCGTAGCGTAGCCATTTACAACCAGCGTCCAACTTCGGTCAGTGCGAATAAGATGAACTGGCGCCTAACGATTTCGATTCTGGACGTCGTAAATACTTTCGGAAGCAGAACTTCAGCGCAAGACCTAAAACGCATCAGAGAAGGCATTCCCCGCGGTTGCTGCTGATAGTGGCCCTTAAACGGCGCGAAGAGCACTGTACGAAGAAAAAAAAGGGGAGATGAAAAGAAGTGGGAACAAAAAGGGAAGAGAAACCCAGCGGTCATTTGTTTTCGCTACCCAGCAAAAGCGCCTCGGGTAGCGCTCGAAAGATAAATTGCTCGGCCTGTTAGGCTGGAAACGCGGCTTTCATTCATTTCTCTTTTATTTCCGAATCGAATGGAAACAGCGAAGGCGGGCGTAAGAACACACACACGCACGGAGCTGCCCTCTCCTCAGGCCGAGAATACGATTGAGGACGAGGAGGAGACTGAGAGAGTGCGTGACACATCGGTTAAATCACCCGGCGTCTTTCCCCGTGCGCATGTCCGCAAGCAGAACGCACGGACACGCTCTTTTCAGGGAAGCGGCGGGGGAAGGTGGGGATGAAGATAAGAAAGAGAGAGAAAGAAGCGAGAACTGCCGGATGAAAGAGAAAGCAGAGCGTTTTATGCGTCTGTGGTGTTTTGAGGCACGTCTCGCTTCCGGCTCGTTCGGAGGCCAGGCTTCAACTTGGCTCCTGTCGGCTAGGCTTGGCTGGGTACGGAAGGCGTTGAATGTTTGAGAGGCAAGTTTTGGAACCAGGAGCGAATAGCGCACGCGCGAATCTCCGGCAAAGTGATGGCGATTTCGTAGGCCGCGACCCCTTGTGTTGAAGGGTGACAAATGGCACACCGAAGTCGAGGGGGGGGACCGGAAGTTGGAGATGAATGGGATCGGGGCAGGTCGAGAAAACTGGACTGATGCTGCTGCATTCGGAGCGGGGATATGGTTCTTCATTATAATGATGAGGCAAGGAAAGTCGATAACGTGCTTCGGCTAGACGAACTCGCATAATTAATTACACGGCGAGTGATCAGTAAGTTCGAAGCAACTAAGGCCGAACCAACTAATTTCATCCGGTGTGCTATGCAGTATTTTACAGCGAAGGCAATGCCAATGCACTTCTTCCCGCCAGAACCACCACACATTAACCGCCTCCCCACTGCGACTCCATAGCTAGGCAGTTGCGCACCCATCCACTGCCACCCTCGATGCACAAGCCCGCACATATAAGCATTTGTGCTGTATGATCTTTACCGGTGGTCCATCACCACCTACCGTTCGCTCCCGTATCCCATTCCGCCAGCAGAATAGAGAGAAAAAAACGAAATGAGCGGTAAAAATAAGGTGACAGCACGCGAGCGGCTTTTAACCGCCATCCATCAGAGCAATTTTTTATTGCCGTTAATGCCACGGCGGGTCGTCCCACGCCATCGGCAGACTCACATAAAAGTTGCTGACGCTTCTGGCGCAACGTGCTTCGTCGGCCTCGCTTTCTTCAACCTACCGGCCCAGGGTACTAGATACGCATTAGAAAGGAGTGAGAATCTATTGCTCTGAAGCAAAGAGGACTGAAAGATTGAAGTTGTTTGGCAGAGGAGATGGAGGAGACGTGCGAAGTAAATAAGAGAAGATCTGATTCGAAATCGATGCTGCCGTCTGCTGCTGCTGCTGGGTATTTCACTGAGCTGGTGCTTATAAGGGTGTCAACTTTTTGCGGACTTGGACCGTTGTGTAGAGGAAGAGGGCGGGGAGTTGATGTGCAGGAAGTGCTTGCAGTTCTCGTACCAGTGTATAGTAGTGGGAGCAGTATGACGCGTTTGGGACGATGGGGAGCTGGATTAGGAGGATGAGAAACAGCTGGTTTAACACCATCTGCCCCTGTTCGCATGGTAGGCCTGGAAGCGAGTAGTCGACAAATGTTTTCTGGCTTTTTGTCCCGGCAATAGACGATGGCGACGACGCTGACCTAGACGGTGTGTTCGCGAAGTAGAATCGCTTTTGCCGCGGCTGCGCCAAATGCTGATAGGTACGGCGTAGGTCGTGTTGCGTCTGTGGGTACATACTCTACCGCGATTGCTCGTCCTGAGAGAAATGGACGAAGAGAGGAGAAAGAGATAGGCGGGTGGAACGAGATAGGGAGAATGTGGTTGCGAAACCATGGGAAATGCTATACTCCGAGACGTCTTGCTCTTGGCGTTTACGACACAATCGACCTTCGGCCCACCACTCGTGTAGCCCGGTTTGGGAGATGTGGCAACACGGCCTGCGGGCCGGCGTTGAGCACACATGCACTTCGTGGCCACCGGGCGTTGAGCGAATGGAAGTTGCGAAGCCTTTCCGCGGTGTCCCGTTGGCGTTTGCTATATTGAGTTCAAGCCATGATCGTTGCAGTTCTTTTGCTGAACGTGTGGTCGACAAGTATCTGCCAGCTAATGCTTTTTTTTTCAGTCGAGCCGTCGTTCTCGCGTAGCTAAGATGAACAAAAAGGTCCACAGTGTTGTGTAGCGAAAAAAAAAAGATCTCGATATTGAGAGCACGGTAATTACTCTTCCCTGGTGAGGTCTACATGAAAGGCGAAGCAGACTAAGCTTCAGTAATGACTCTCCCTACGCATGTGTGAAACGGAACTACAAACTGAGCGCCTAGTGATATGCGTTGGGTCACGTCAGGGTGGTGGCAGCGCTGCGCTAGTATTTACGTGATAGCACCCAAAGTTAGAACTTTGCTAATTATCGTTATTCATTTGGCGGACTTCTTAACTAGTTCCTGTGTTTGGTACGTGATTCACAGCATAGGATGTGTGTCGAAGCGGTGACAACTGTACTCGGCTAAATTTTTCAGCAATGAAAAAGGATACAGGTAAGCACCGTCTGTAACTGTGTCACTACGCTGGTATTAAGGCGAAAACCTTTATTGGCTAATGAGTGGCGTGAATGGAAGTTGCAGACAGAGGCTGTCCGCAGAAGTGTCCGCACGAACTGTCAATCATAAGTTGTATGGTAATTAAATAAAATGCTAAAGTTGATTAAGAATCTGTTGATAAGCAACATATGAGTAGTGACAGTAGTGATAGTAAATAGATAGTAAAAGATAGTGATAACGATAGCTACTGACAGTGACAGTGCTAGAGATAGTGGCAGTAATGCTAGTGGATTAGATTGGATGCAGGTCTCATTACTCTATAATGGGCGGACTTTACACCAATGTCCTAGCCAACTTTGAGACGCTACGGCAGAGTCTGTATCGCCGTGTCGTCACCGCCACCTAACGTTTGAGCCTATTGCAATTTCCAAGGCGGCGTTTGGTTGCTTTGACGGCCTGGCCTTGGAAATGGCTTCTTGTTCGTTCACCTCGCTGTCAGCCGCACTGCCTTTTGTCGGCTGACCTGTGTCAAAACCTAGCGGAAGGGCACATCCACTCGGTTGGCAAGGGTGGAGTGATCTACACAACAGAACAACATGTTCGATTGTATCCTCTTCCTGCCCACACATCGTGCGCATGATGCCCGCATTGTCCTGGCCGGCAATCCGAGCTTGCCACTTCGTGCGCAGCACCCCCGTCCGAGCCTCGAAGGGTAGGGCACTGCGAAGTTAGTTGTCGTAGAAGCGCTCCTGCACAATCTCTCTCTTGAGCGCAGTGTACAGCCCGAGAGCTGGCTTGGCTACCGCGCTGCCTTCCGCAGCTCTGTCTCTGTCGCCACCACACGCTGCCGCACCTTCCCTTTTTCCAGCAAGTGTCTTCGGTGTCTGTGATCGTAGCCAGTGGCACACCGCATTTGCTCCCCAACGCTCGCACTATCCTCTTCCAGCGCGTACACATACCAGAGTATAGCAGACAACGCTGTACTTTATGGGCCCAGCGTTCATCCCCAAGAGTCCACGAGCGCATCTCGAAATTGAGCTTCGCCGTTGCCTCTCGTGCCTCGAAGAAGGACCACCCCACGTCTCCCTGCACAGCCTCGTTCGGGGACGTACTGCGGGCACAGAGTCCGCCGTCCCACCTCTCTCTGCCGCCGCTCCAGAAATTCACGGGTCCCCGACGAGACACACAGCACCGCGCGTTCGCATAGGTCAGTACCGGCACGATCACCGCCTTCCAAATGGTGCGCAGTACTTCCAATCTGTTGAACGACCATAGCCCCTTGGCTCTCAGGACGCACTGGTTCCGTAGGTCCTTCGCACGGAGGCCACTATCATAGTCTGCCAGGTGTGCCCGCTGCGTCGTGAGCTCTATTCCGAGGTACCTGTAGCTATGCGCCCACGGTAGTTCACGTCCCTGTAGGAGTTTCGACTCTTCGTACGTCGGGGCACGGGACCAGCACAACACTGCACTCTTCCGTGCGCTGAATCGAAGACCCAAATCCTCTGCATGCGCGGTGCCAACATCCAGCAGTTTCTAGAGGCCTGGCTCCGAGCTCGCCACAAGCACGGTATCGTCAGCGTACAACAGGCCTGGGAGAACCTTCCGCACCCCCCCCCCCCCCCCGTATATGTATGTTAGGTCGAACCCTGCGCCGCACCGCTCCAGCTCGGCTTCCAGATCGCTCAGCAGCAGAATGAACAGCAGTGTGGAGAGTGAGCATCCTTGACGAAGATCCCGCTGCACCTCGATCGAACGAGACCGGAGGCCCTGCCACTTGACAGCTACTTCAGTGCCCGTCTAGAGCGTGCGAAGCCGGGCGACTACTTCTTCGGGCAGTCCCTTGAGGCGCAGCCGATTCCTCAGGGCTCCATGGTCTACGCAGTCATAGGCCTTCTCCACACCCAGGAAGGCCGCCCACAACTCTGCCCTGACCTGTCGCGAGCTCTATGCGCTCGGGCAGGATGAACAGGTTGTCCTCCAACCACCGTCTCTGTCGAAGGCCCTGCTGCAACTCGCCCAGCGCCTTTTCCCGCTCCGCCCATGCTTCCGTCTGCGCAGGACTTGTGCGAACAGCCTGTACAGAAGCGTATTCACGTGTTTGGTCTATAGGCCGCTAAGGTGCTGCGGCTGCCGGAGCCTTTGTAAAAGAACAGCATTATTCTAAGTTTCCAGCCAGCAGGCATTTCCCCTGACTCCAGATAGGTACGAAAGGTCTCTTTCAATGCCTGTCGCTGTACCGGGCCTAACTTCTCGAGGAGCGACGCTCGGACGTCATCCGTGCCGGGTGCGCAATCGGTCGGAAGTCACCCGATAACCTTCTTCAGCTCCTGATTACCGACTTGTCCCAACCATTCTCGTATGTCTGGTCTGGGTCCAATTTCCGGATCCGGCCCCTTTTCTGGTATTCCACTGCTGCTGCTGAACTTCGCCCTGACCTGCGCTGCCACCAGCTCCATGCTGTCCTCGGGTGAGAGCAGTTGAAGTGATTGGGGGTCACGTAACTGTTGCTTCTGTGTTGTACGGCCGTAAAATTTTCTCACATGCCGCCAGAACGTACCAGGCGCGTTCCGCCCGCTTTTCCTTAGCTCCTCCAAAAACTTCTTGTCCGATGTGCGGATCTTCCGCTGTGTTAGACTAGCCGCTTTACTCTTCTTCTCTTTATACTCCTCCCATAGGTGTAGGATTGCTTGTTTGGGCTGGTTTGTTCTCAGCGCTAGCCGACGTCTCCGGCACGCCTCCTTCCTTTCCTTGATTGCCCTCCGAGCTTCACTGTCCCACCAACGCTTGGGAGTGTGCCCGCCACGTTTATTACCCCTACGCCGCTTGTTGCGAAACATCGTCTGCGCCCTTTCTACCAAACCTCCATAGTCTTCAGCTGGTGTAGCTTCCACGTCATCTGCTTGCTGCGCGGCGTCTCGGTCAGGCAGGAAAAGCCGTCTATTCTAAACAGGCCTTAGTGTCCGGGCGTTTCCACCAAATTCGAGCAGTATTCTGTTGTGGTCGCTTTAACAGTTAAACGTCCCATCCTCGTCGATAGCCATTCTCGTCAGGCATCCGTTCAGACCCAGATTCTATCGAGGACCTCTGGTCCCTTGACGCCCAGGTGATCTGGCGCCCTCACACTTTGACTGCAGGTTGCCTAATAACCAAGTCAAATTCTTCGGAGGTGCTGAGCAGCTCTCTACCGTTCGCACCCGTAGCACAGTCCAGCTCGTCCAGGTGGCCATTGATGTCTCCATCATCAATACCTGGGTGTCTTCTATTATCAGTACAGCACATTATCAGTCTGTGCCTTGCATTGTAGCCTCTGCCTTTGTCCTGAATTGCAGGGACTTGTTCCACTTGGTCTCCCGGAGTACCGGTTGCTTCAGGCGGTACGCATTCCGGTCCCCGTAGACGAAGGCCGACCGGCCTTGCTTTGCTCGTTGCCTTACATCGCCTTCCTGCGGTCCCACCTGCGCATCTGGTGCCAGACTGGATGGTGGTGACTGCATAAAGTCCCCCATTTTCTCTGCCTGTTTCTGCGAGCCGCACGAAGCTGGGCTCAGTGGCAGTCTGGCCGCCTGCAGTGTCTTTTTCCGGTGCTCCACTCTCCACTGGCAGATAGCCCACTAAGTCATCAGGTATGGGGTGCAGGGCGGGCTTATTTCCAGCTTCCAGGGCTCTCTCGGTGTTATGGGCGACGCAGACCTCGGATGTAGTCGGGAGGGGCGAGTCGGACAGTCCGGGCTTCACTGCCGTGCTGTTCAGTCGTTCATGCGTCGGACCATTCCATCAGTCCTTGCCGGCACCGCGCAGCTCCACCACCTCCGCCTGTAGCGCCTCTCGCAGTCGGCGCTCCTCCTGAAGCCTCTCCAAAAATTTTCCTTGCGGCTGTCTCTGCCTCCAAAAGGGCCCTCAGGTTAGCTACTGCCAGTTTGTATTCCTCCGTCTTTTGTTTCACCTGCAGCGTGAACTCCGATCGGAGGAGGCTGATCCTTTCACACGTACGGCAAACAAAAAAACGTCGACGCATCTGCCTCGGCCACGGACTCGAATGGGATGTCACAGAGCTTTACCCACGATGTGCACACTGTGCGCATAACCCAGTCGTCGACAACCTCACCGTCGCTCGCCGTCTTGCTGTCGGCTTTCCCACGCTATGGTCGCGTCATAATGTGGTGCCCCGCGGAGTGACGTTGGTAGCGCAACCATGGACACCGCACACACGGTCACATTAGTAGCTAGACCAGCTCTCAGCCGCACTGTAGGTGTTGTTTGTGCAAGCAAACAAAGCAGACAAACCGCAGCATCGCTGGTGACGCTGATGCCGTTAGTGAGTTAGTGCTAGAGATATAGTGATGATAGTGACAGTGATAATGATAGCTACTGATAGTGATATCTACTGATACTGATAGTGCTAGAGATGGTGATAGCGATGATGATGACGATAGTGATAGTTGGGGATAGCGATGATGGTGATTGAGATAGGAATAGGGAGAAAAAAAGGAAAAGGAAAGGCTTTCGCATGCCCTCTTCAGCAGACTTAAGCGGAATCCTGTAATTTTTTTACCGCTGGATGGCAGCCTGGCACGTTGGTTGGTCCGCGGCTGCTGGCCTCCGTCGCTCGTGCCGGTGGCACTATTTATGAAAGTTTCTTTTAACCGTACACACCTGAACCATTCTAGTCAAACAGAAGGCGCTGTGCACAATATTGAATCAAACCCCTCTGAGTTGAGCATCAGCGAGAACTAAGCCCACAAGCTCCAGATGCGGAGCAAGTGATCGCTTAGGCAATGCCTGAGGCGTTCTGCTTCGTGCTTGACATGCTGGGACAGATTAGCCGGCGAGGCAAAAAGAAAAAACTGGCCACGGCAGGATCAAGGCTCCAGCTAAGTGCGACGTCAAGGCAGTAAGTTGCTCCGGCCTTTATTCGCGGTGAGAGGTCCACTTAGACCTACTCATTTCCTTTCTCGATCCCGCGTTCCCTGTCGGCTCTGAAGTTCATAGTGCGTACACAGAGACAGACACGTCTGGAAGGCCGCCGTTCTTCCTCCAAATCCCCTTTTTGTAGTCCCTCTTTCCTCAAAGCTTGCATCTCAACCAAGCAGTCCTACAAGCCTCGCATCCCGATTCCTCTTTCCTCGAAGAGTTAATTCCCGTAGTATAAATGGATCTCTTTGCTTTCACTCTTTGCTCTCCTATCCTTTACCCCTCCTACTTTCACCACGCGGCAGCGAGCGTGGCTCGGCTTGAGCCAGTAGGCAGGCCCGTGCACTTTCCTTTTACTTCTACCTCTCAGCAACATCAGTCAGTCAGTCCTCTTAACGCTGCATCCAAACTCGCGACGTCTTGACGAGGGGAGCAGCACAGGGGAAGGAGGTCGTCGTCTCACTCCGACAACCCGTTATCCCCTGACTTCCCTCCCTCCCTCCCTTCCTCCCAATGACGGCCCTCCTCAGGCGCTTTGTCCGTTGTAACAATCTCGAAGATCTTGAAGAAAGGAAAGCTCGCAGGCCAGCTGATTTCCCTCTTTTTTCCTGATTTCCCTCTCGTTAGGGAGTCCCCATAGGGTAGATGCGCTTCGCCGTTCTCCTCTGCGCCAATGCTGCCTGGTTTGCGAGGAAATGTCCCTCTAAGAAGGAGGGGGAGGATTCGGTGACGACTGACGACGTCAGTTGGGAATACGTGGTCGTTACGCGATCGGTCGAGGATAAAATTGGTCCTCGCGGCTACGGCTTTTTTGGGGCTGCACTGCACACAAGCTTCTGATTCCTACCTCCTCCTCGCTCTCTCTGTCAAGCTTCTTTATCGCACTTTCCTCTCCCTCGTTGCTTCGAGCATATTTTCTTTCAGGTTTTTTCTTGTTCTCTGTAATCGTGCGCTGAACATTTCCTCAGCGTATCTAGAGGCCTGACTTTGGTAATTAAATATCTTTAACTATCAAATATCAAATAACTTTGGTAACCAATATATTGATTACTTTGGTAATCAAATGACTTTGGTAATATATATATATATATATATATATATATATATATATATATATATAATCTAATATACCAAAAGTGATTTCTGGCAGCTGATTTCGTCAATATAATTTAAAATCACCAAAAATTGAATAAACATAACAGGATTTAATTCACGACGTTTCGGCTGGAGGACCAGCCTTGTTATGTTTATTCAATTTTTGGTGGTTATATATATATATATATATATATATATATATATATATATATATATATATATATATAAATATATATCAAATAAGAAATGCGAAAAGGTTGATATGCGTTTGGCATTCACTGCTGATTTATTCTGAAACCGTGCAGCTAACTCATACCCAACAATCCTTGACAAAAGCATTTTTGAGCGGGAAACCTTCGATGAACGCAATTTTTCATATAATGGTATGTTTCACTATAACAATAAATATATCCGCAGATCCCCCGACGGCAGTCTTATATTTCTTTTTCTTTTTACGTTCTTGCAATGGTGCAAAACTTCCCCTTTGGTTTCATATGGGAGTCTTGGAGTCGACGGAAACACTTTAAAAGAAAGGTTTTGCTGCATGACAGAACAACGGACCACTACCTTCAATATTTCCATAACAGTAAATTACAGTTTTCTATTTGTCAAGATTTTTGCCCAAGAATGTCGGTGATGTGTGCGTCCTTAGTTTTGTTCTATTTGTGTCTTCCTTCCTTTCTGATGAAGTGATTTTTGTGATGGGTGTAAATGATAATAGTGAGATTTTACGACCGGGTTCTACGTGTACGCGAGATCCATGGAAAAGCTAGCGGCGAAAGCGGAGAAAAGGATGAAATTGTTTCCAAACAGCGGTGATGTCGAGGAGGGACAAGAAAAAAAAAGAAATGAAAAGAACCTGCAACGCATAGCCCATTATTTACTGGCTTTACCATATAAGAAACGGTTAGAAGTTAGAAGCAGTTAGATGATGTTGCGTTTCACTTTAAGGCTAGTTTACGCCGCGAATTCTGCGGCGTTGCTCTGTACGATAAGTTTTTGGTGGGAAAAGACACAGAAGAAAGGGGAACGCCTGATGGCAGGATACCTAATTAAGCCTTAGGACATCATCAGCGTCATCACCTAATAATACTAGGCTAGCGTAAAATGATACGCAGTGAAGCGGGGCACAGGGCGAATTTAATCGCCTCTTTAACTTTCAGGAAATTATCGAGAGGAACTTCTGTTGGTACGGAAACACTGCTTCCAGAAGAAAGGTCCTTGCACTTGGAGCCAAATATTCTTTCTACTAATTACAGAAATCTACGACAGCCACAGATTTGTGAACAATGTGGCATAAATAACTCTTTTGATTAGTATAACGATGAATTTTTATGGCGCAAAGAGTTTGGCCAAGGAGTGTCATGGCGCAAGTAATTTTTTCTTTACTCAAGGTGGGGTTAGTGGCTGAGTGGTTGTGGCGCTTGGCTGGCCCGAAAGACGCGGGTTCGATCCCGGCCGCGGCGGTCGAATTTCGATGGAGGCGAAATTCCAGAGGCCCGTGAGCTGTGCGATACAAGTGCACGTTCAAGAACCCCAGGTGGTCGAAATTTCTGCAGCCCTACACTACGGCGTCCCTCATAGCCTGAGTCGCTTTGGGACGTTAAACCACCATAAACCATAAATCAAGGTGGGGTTGAAGACCCCATTTCCAAAGCATTAAACGCAGACTAAGTCGAGCAAGAGGCCCGGGAAAAGCTTGTACCCATCGTACCATGTGTGGGTACCTAGCGGCACTGGGGGTCGAACCCCGTACCTTCAGCATGCGAGGCGGATGCTCAAACCAAATATCGCTGTTTTTAACATACGCTAACAACAAAACACGACTTTCCGATAGTGACAGCTACCGAGTTAACGCTCCCAAAGCTCTCGCCAGGCACAAATCTTCCCGGACATCCTTCAAATCAAGCAATCACTACCCGTAATCTTGGACGTGTCAAAGGCTATATAATAAATCTATCGCTTATAACGTGGACGAGAACTGAAGGACGTAAAGTCGTGTGGTAGCAAAAACTGCGGGCCCTACAAAGAGAACCAGGAAAAAAGGAGCAATAGAGGAAAAAATAACATAAGCACGATGAACGATTTAAACTTCCCGAAGTACATTTCGACCATCATCAGACGTCCCTAAATTTCCACGCACCCTGCCGCTATGTCGGCCAGAGCGAAGTGTAGAGCACATTTTTCACCCCTGAGACGCAGGCAATTTCACCCTATCTGCTCAGTGGCCCTCGGGCAAAGACTTGGTCACCACGCTCCGTTCGGTGCGAGTTTGTAGTTACTCCAGCGGATCGCGTCGAAAACATCACTGTAACGAAGCCGGCTATAAGCTGCCAGAGACGCATTTCGCCCCTCCGACGTTGTTTTTGTGACAAACGACATGGTCATCGCCATCGTCGACTCCAGCTTTTCCTCTTCACGTCGAAGGGAGATCCAGGAAGTGTGGGAAGTGAGAGTGCGAAGCAGAGCTGGAAGTGAAAGTTGGCCGTTGAGGCATAGATTTGAGGACCGAAAGTAAATCAAGAGCGTCGGCAGCGTCCGCCCCGCTAGTGTGCTCGCCAGAGAAAAATACGGTGCTGAACTCCGTTCCGTGTCAGTGGGACCACCGGGGTCAACAATAGACGTGGGGAGGTCGGTGTTTTGTTATTTGTTGCCCAAGTTTACGTGTTTCTTAGTACTTCTAAGCCTGTCGTTCTAAGACGCCTGGGGCAGCGAGGAAGTTGTTGCGCCACTAGAAGCTACTAGAAGCTAGAACTATTTGTCACCACCAGCTGGCGTTGGGTGAAGTTTAGAAAAGCAGGGAAGAGCTACTCCAGGCAGGGGTAGGCTAACGGAGTGCGTACGTCTGCTGGTGGCGCGGGCAACAACTGTTTTCTTTTCATTTACTTTTCTCTCCTATCTAGCCCAAGTATCTCGTTCGATACGACCGTATCTTCTATCATGAGTTCCATCGCTCACCTTGCACCCAGCATTTTAAACGCTTTGAAATGAGATATTGTGCTAGGCGTAAAGCCGCTTATCGAGTACGCTCAGTAGCTGGCTTCAAACTTTATCACTCTACGCTACCGAAAATAAGGTAACGTTCATCTCTAAGCTCAAGACAGAGCAAAGACGCATGCTTTCAGTCTTTCATAGACAACTCAACACACTCACGTAAATTCTAGAGACCCGTGTAGTGTGTGATGTCACTGCACGTTAAAGAACCCCAGATGGTCGAAATTTCCGGGGCCCTTCACTACGGCGTCCTCTATAACCTGAGTTGCATTGGGACGTTAAACCCTCGTAAACCAAACCAAACCAAACCAAACCAAACCAAACCAAACACTCAGCTAAATTGTAGGACAAACAACGCGCAAAAAGGTTCTCCACGTCTCCCAAAGCTAACTGCTGAATAGAAAGGCATTTACTGCATTGCACACAGCAAACCACATGCAGCCGAGTCCCCTTTATATTGCTGTGAATCTTTGAAGTGTTTGTTCATTCCTCAAAACTGCCGGCACGCCGCTTTATCGCTCTGTTTGCGATGCAAGACGCGACCTGATTTATCTCGATTGATCGCATCCCGGCGGAGCTGATTGTACGTTGTTCCAGAATTTTGTAACTTTGCACGCTTTACCCAGGAAGTTCGCTATCAGCTCTAAATTGAGCCCGGCCGAGAGCGGCGGGCATTCTGTTCGACGACAGCCGAGCACGCTTGTTGCTACGTCGCCGCCGAGTGAGTCAGTCCGCTGTGGGTGCAAGCCAGCCCAGATAAATGGTTTTGTTTAGACTCAATTTTCGCTGTCTTTCTTCTTTCCGGATCGCAGTCACCACTTCGTGACAATATCATGGCCTTTTGCACGCGACATGCACTCAAGATTCGTTTGAAGAGCGCCCGTTTTCTAGGCATAGAATTACCACCATGGCATTCTCGAGACTGCGTGTCTCGCGGACGCGATGTCGGCGTCCCCTCGCAGTGCTGGAGTGTCTAGAAAAACGCACCGATTCCCGCTTAAACTGAGTCGCAAACGAGCGCTGCTTCGAAGCGTAACGAGAAATCGGGAGTTAACAGCCACGAAACACTTGCGCCCTAATAGGAGTGCGCTTTCTGGAAGCACGGAAGCAAAGTTACCCCTCTTTCCCTGCGGCAGTTAACAATCCAGGGAATGCGGGAAAGCAGTCCCGGAGCTGCACCGATTGGTCAGCGCTAATGAATCGCGTGCTTCAACTGGACAGTGCTTATTGGCTCGAGTGACTAACTTGGAACGACCTACCGCCCTTTCGCATGCGCCAGTTCGGTATCTCCCCTCTCCCCTTACCTCCCTCAGTGAACGTGTCCTCTGAAAACTCCCGATAACCCATCAAGTCGCCCTTTCTCTCGTGGGAACTGCACACCCGCCGAGCAATTCCACCCACTTTGATTCTACGAACAGGCGACTCTCGGAATGTCTAGTACTGAATGCTTGGCCGAAGAGATGGAAAGCTTTCCATGGAACGTGGATACATCTACGTTTATGGCGCAGCACGGCTCTCAACTCCCTGTTGTGAATAGTCGTTCTCCTGATGTGGCTGCATGCATTCCCAATTTTCTTCCATCCACATCGTCACCCATCGTTGCCCATAATAGCCTTTTTCCTTTTCCTCTTCACCTTCCACTGTGCAGAGTAGCAGGGCAGATGTTGAGCCTACAGGGTAGCCTCTCTGCCTTGCTCTGAAATGAACATGTCTCTCTCCCAGGAGTCAGTGTCCCTAACCAAAACTACTGCTGAATCGCACCCAAGCAGTAAGACAGTTCGAATTGCTTCTCAGAGTAACTGGAGACAGTCGAGGTAAACCCTACTAGCTCTGCAGTAGCTGCTCTTCGATCTCGGCTCGTGCTCTTCAACCTTCGGTACGCTTGGAATGTCCTGTAAAGCCGCACCAGAGTCAATACACGCCGTCAGTTTCCAGTGTCGCGGTCCCAACTAGCGTCTATTTACTACATAGTCACAACTGCGAATTTACTGCTGCCATTCTGTATCAAGGTCGAGTAAGGAGGCGCGAAGAACATTTTGATCTAGTCAGGTTGGCATATACAGATAAGAGAACGCCGAGGAAGTGATGAAAGAACAGAGAACATGCTGAAGAACTGAAATGAAACGACAACGCAAATACACCGGATACATATGCTCCATCATTTCCTCTCTTCTTTTGAATCTTTTGCACATTCTTGTTTATCATCGGGGCAAACACGCTTACGAAGCCGCAACTTTGACAGGTAATACTGGTGATACCCGACATTTAAACTAATCTTATTAAAGAAAAGAGCTGCAAGAACCACGATAACCGCAATGGGCCAACACTCAGAAAGCCGGTCAAGAAACAAGAGCCTTGGTTGTAACGTTTGGGGAACTCGGACAGGCGCATGAGCACTGTTCGCTTCAGCGAGTATTAGCTGCACTATCACATATGTAAGACATGCGAAGAGGAAACTTTTGTCTGCAAAAATATAGAGCTAGATTGTATGTGCCGTCGGAACATGTCGTCTGAAGGGGAAAACGCCAGTTCAAGTCTCATTTAGCAAGCAACTTAGAGTCGTTCAAAGGAAAAGAGGCGGTTACAGTGGAGACGATATGAGCGTGAAGATATGACGTGAAGTATATCGTCGTGTTAGTCACAACTGTTAGTCATTTGTGTCAAGCCGCCGGCACCGCTTCAATCATTCATGAGCCTGATAGTTTAAATAAGAAAGAAATGAAGCGGGTAACTTCTGCAGCAGGAGACTCTAGCTTCTTCTGTTTTAAGTTTCAAAAGATCACAAAAATTCCTTTGAAGCTCGTCTTCGAGTTTGCTCTCGTTCCGCCAGTATTAGATGTCCGAAGGTTCAAACTTAATCGGGTATGGGAGATCACTACTGCGAACGAAGCGGATGTTAAGCCATTTTCTTTATTAATCCTTCGTTTCAGCTTTGTCGTCAAGGTATGCCCTCTCATCGTTTACCGTATCCCTTTGCCGTATTTGAAGTCGTAATAGAAACCAGAAACTTCAGATATGATTTTCAAGCGTACGTCAGCATTTTGATTAGTTGCCCTAGTTTTATGAACCCGTTATTTCAAATACGGAACTCGGTATTCAGTTTCGTCTGTAGATAACAAATGTCTAAGTGAAACTGGCTGCGAGCGAGAACGCCGGGAAAGAAACACCCTCTTCCTCTTTCCGCCTCTACATTCCCCATCGGAGAAGATTGTTTTGGGCGAGCAATTCTGGAATCTATAGGCTGCTCGAAAGCTCCGGCGGATCTACGTCCAATTAAATGGGACAGCGGAAGGCCGTTTGGGAACTTGTGGAAAAAATTAACCAGAGCCACGCGAGCCGTTTCAGGAGAGAAGGTGAGGGAAGGAAAGAAGGGATCAACGAGGCTGGGGAAGGTGTGTGAAGTGGGAAACTGGTTGGAGAGAATTTGGAAAACCTTCGCGCCTCCCTAAAGAGACAAGACAGGGGAAGCTTCCCTCTCAAGGAAGAAGGGGACCGAGAAAATGGGTCATTTCCTTTCCAACTCCGATCTATCCTCCGCCGTCTTTCCCAGGCCAAATAATACAGATATAAGAATAGGCCAACTCCTCTCCTAACAAGAAGCAGGCTAACTTTTTTTTTTTTGAAATTAGGTTTCGCTATCTCTTCGAGCCGCAAACCGGAACTAACAAAATTGTCCTCTGAAAGACGACTCGCTTCGGGGAAGGAGCTTTAATTATCCATCTCATCCGGAACCAATCCCTGCGAGCGCACTAGCCACAGAATCCGCATCATTCGATCAATCATGTGCCCTTTCTCGTGTGACCCTTACCACAGCCCCTATACTTTTTCGAGGCGGGGCGTTCTTCGCAACGTTGCAGTTTCTTTATCACCGCCCTCAGCTTTCGTAAGGGCTAGGGCCTGCGTTACCGTTCCTTTTCTTGTTATCTTCAGCATAACGACGAAAACACGTTAGAAAAGATACGGCGGCAAAGCGCCCCGGCTAAGGGTGAATTGGCGGGACGGCGAGACGGTTCGGCAGGAATCCTCAGCAATTGGCTTTCCTGTATGAAGGCGACAAGAAGGGGTGATGGAGGCGACCAAACGGAGAAGGTATCTGTTACTATTGTTTAGAGATGTTCAAATGCTGCGCGGGCATTTAAACTCTTACCAAAGGTGAGGACAGAGGGAAAGAAGGAGAGACGGAGCTTTTATACGTAACGCTGTAACAGCACCATTTGAATGGCTGAGCCCTTTGAAAAAAAAAAAACGACTACGCCGATCACTTTCGTCGTTGCAATTCGATTGCCATAAGCGACATCGGTCTCGCTATGTACGGTGAGCAGATACTACGTGCTATGCTTAAGTTTGATATTTGGAGCTTTATTTAGCGCAGTTACCGCTCTCAGTAGAGAATATTCGGATTATTTGAGCGGCAAGGCGCAATAGGAGGATAACCGTATAGGTGGTTAGCCTCCACAATGTTGCCTGCTTTTTTTTCTTTACAGTGGGATTTGTGTGTATAGATAGTGTACAGGACTTCGCGTAACCGTCATGTCGTAACAGATAACTACCGAGTCATCTAAGCGGTCACTGAGAAAACAATCTATAAGGAGCGCTGTCCTTTAAAATTAGGCGTTGAAATTTTTTTGGTAAGCGAATAAAAACTTTTATATCGCAAGCACAGTTTACTATCACGAATGGTCGCAGTCCCATATGTACTCACTGGTCAGACAGTGCTCTTGTGTGAAAAAAGTATTGCAAATGCCCTCAGGTAATTCAAGCCAAACCTTCACTTTTTCCTTTTGTCAATAAAATTGAGAACTGTTTGTTGATTAGTTACTGTTAGTTACTGTTAGTTATAGATAGTGGCGTCAAAACAACAGCAACAAAACCTTTCAATTTTCTTTTTCTGCGGAGAAGAAAACGTGTCTTTTTTTCATGTGTTCTTCACGTCACGCATTACAAAGAACATAATTTCACGAAAGCCTTTTTAATACTTCACACGTACCTCTAATAATTAATTGTATTTCTTTAACCAAGTCAGAATTGCTACTCACTACACTAATTAATGCATTGTATTCTAATTGTTCTAACTGATATGGGTACTTGCATGTGTTGCTGCAGGCGCGAACCAAGTGCAGGATTTCTTACGCGCTGTTTAGTGCCATTTACGCAACTTTCGGCCTTGAAATGAAACATTTTTTTTATCCAACTTACAATACTGCATCTAACAGGAAACCGTCGCTCCTGCCCAACTGTGGAACATCCACACGAACCGTTTTCTCAACGCCGCTCGTCTTGCCCTCGAAAAATACAGTCTAATAAATGCCCCCAAAAGTGCATATTTCACAATAAAAGACGTCCTAAACGAGACAGAGCTGCCAGGCAGCGAGCACGGAGGGTACCCGACTAACGAGGCAGAGCACGCGTCCCGTCTCGTCTTTTTGCGCGCCAGCCTCAAAAGCGGACGCAACAGAAGCGGTGGCGGCGGCGGAGACGACGGGAAATGTTTCCGTTTTAGCTCGCAGTCCTCCGAATTAGCGTCACCCCCCCCCCCCCCCCCCTCACATCTGGAGCCGTTCGTTATTCCTCCTCTTCTTTTTCCCAACCGTTCTTCCCGTCGCGTAGCCTTAGACATGGAGGACTAATGCGGGGCTCCTACTGTCGTGAAGGCTTGCCGTTGCCAGACTAATAGTGTGCAGCGTTGTGCAAATGGAAACAGTTGCCTCTTGAAATATGACAGGAGAAAAGGTTTTTCCAACTAGTGCACCACTTTATAAATGTTGACATTGTACGATGCCTTGCGGTGCGGCGCGGTGAGGTGCGGCATGGTGCGGGGCGGTGCGGTGCGGTGCTGTATGGTATGGTATGGCATGGTCTGGTCGCATGGCATGGCATGGCGTAGAGTGGCACTGCATTGCACGATATGCTGTATCAGGTTTACGCTATTGAAGCTTCACGAGGGTAGGACAGGCGCTACGGTCTATGGCTGAGAATTTTGTTTTTCCCAGTACCTGCAGTTTTTAACGGCACAGTGACACCTCTATACTACAATAAGCGTTGATAATTTTATCCACTTGTTCGCGAGGAAGACCTCGCATATCCGAAATCGTACCAATGGCAAAGGCAAGTGTACGATCATAGCTGGCTCCTTGGATTACCGAATCTTGTCTGCCACTTTCGAGAAGAACGAGTGATGTCACACATGAAAAAAAAGATTATTTTGTTCGGCCGTTATGAAAGCAATAGGCTCCACACTGACGGCAAGTCCATATTTAGGAACGAAAAGAATGGTTTGTCTAAATATGCGCACCCCACGCTCCGTATATTGATGACCAGAACTAAATACGGACGCGTACCTGCCTCCGCATGTGAACGGTTCTGGCGAGTCTAGTCCATGATAGAGAAATAACGTTGCCGGCGAGAATCACACTAGGCTCGGTTTATTCCGGGGACAAAGAAAAGTCGAGCAAAGCGGGCGAGTGAGCAAAGGTTTAAGCAAGCATAGTTTTACGGCACATTCCACTAAGTATACGAGCTGTGCACTGCCTCAAGACTGAAAGCGAAGGCAAGCGACCGCAAGAAGAGATTTAAGAAAGGAAAGAGCTTAAGTCAGTCACTAGAAAATGGCAGTGCGAACGGCAGTGAACGAATGCCATGTCATGCCGCAGCATGAGAACTATCTATTATGTATGTTAAACAAGGCGTTGATTTGAATGTAGGTACTCCATGCCTAAGCATATCGCTGAAAAATCCACCGCATTGGCTCGATGGCTTTGGCAATCCGCTTGGAGTCTATTGTGATGGGATCGAATCACGGCCGCAGCAGCCATTATAAATGAGGCTAAATGCAAACACGTCCATGTGCTGTTCAGAAAAATGTGAACGCACGGTAAACCTCAGCTGGTCAAAAATTAATCAGAAGCCCTCGGGTAAGGCACCTCCATACCCTGTGTGCAGCTTCGATACGTTAAATACTACGTACCATATACCGTACCGTACCGTATCTTTTGGTGTCATACTTCAGCGCACCATCATTAAAATATTTTTGCTGAATGAAGGTTAATGTCCTAGCAGTATTTACAACCACATTATCACGTTAGTATTACGCCAACATTTGGATATGAGAGGGAAAATACGAGAGAGAGAGAGAGAGAAAGGTAAGGGTGCTCCATGCTCACGAACGAAAGAGGCGAAAGAGTTGCAGGCGCTCAAAGAGGCAGAAGGTAGAGGAGATAGCTCGCCAATAATCAGAGACGCACACAGGTGGGCGTCGCTATGGGGAATCTAGAAGACGAAAGAAACCCAATAAAAAACACGAAGATAGGGAGGGCAGAGAATATAGGGAAAAGTGAGGAGAGGGGTAGGGAAGACGCCGCGGGGAGACTGCGGAACGTCCATCGGCCGAGCGACCATGAGGGCAATCGGAGCATGTGTGAGAACCGTTCGCGTGTGTGTTTGGGTTTTTTCGTGCGTGTGCGTGTCTGCGCAGCTGTCAGGAATGCCCAGAGGACGCTTCGCGACGACCACTCCCATTACGACTGCGCTGGATTCTCTCGAAGGCGGCGCTCGCCTCTGGCATACGGTGTTCGTCGTGTCATTCCCCTGGGTGGTTTCGTTCCATCTCTCTGTCGCTCAATACCTTTTTTCTCTGAATTAAGGCGATTTATTTCTTACGGCATTAGACGTCTTTTTCTCACCACTTGAAAAAAAGAAGTCTTCGACACAAAGCAAAACAAGTGTTGCTTGCAACGCAGCGCAAGGCCCAAGGCCTAAGAAGAGAGCACAGGAAAGGAGGAAACGGACTCAACACAGCGCAGAACTAATAACTGACATTTATTTGGCACGCTGTGCGTATACATACATTTTGGCACCAAAATAGAAAACACCGCCGATGGAGGCGAAATTCTAGAGGCCCGTGTGCTTTGCGATGTCGGTGCACGTAAAAGAACCCCAGGTAGTCTAAATTTCCGCAGTATTTCACTGCGGCGTCTCTCATAGCCTGAGTCGCTTTGGGACGTTAAACCACCATAAACCAAACCAACTAGAAAACACCGCAAAGAGCACACTCATGAGCCCCGATCCCAGCAAGACAACACAAGCTGAGATATGCAATTCAGGAAGCGAAAATTTTTTGGTGATAAAGATACCGAATGACCACTTACACAGGAATCATCGCGAGTCTCGATATTTGCGGCCTCGATTATTTCACGACACAGATGATTTTTGTTCTTAGCAACAACTCGGCAATATTCGAACTGTGGGAAGCAATCACACTCATGGCAATGCATGCTGCGGTTACCAGAATCTTCATTATCGGCATTGTTACGGTGCTGCCTTAACCTATCATAGAAACACTGTCCTGTTACAAGTGAAAGCAATGGAATGCACAACATTTTTTTGACGCTTCACAAATTTGCACTCATGATTTTTCGGGCAATCGGGGATAGTTTTCCCTGGGTTGCTGACACGCATGCGGAAGACTGATAACTTTAAACGGGCTGAAAAAACAGCATCCACTCCGGCTCTTTTCGCAACACTTTTCAAATTACGCGAGATCTTGTGAGTATAGGGAATGGCTGCTACTCGCTTTCTTGTTTGACATTCAGGACTGGGGGAGCACTTCAATTTCTTCTAAAACACATCGACTACAGACGAAAGAACGTGAAACAGATAGCCACAAGCAGTTGGCCTGTCCACCTGGTTACTAAAACTGCGTTCGGTTTGATGTAGACGGGATTTAATAAGTGCATTCCTGAAGCCATCACGGGGATACTGGTGATGGTGAGTTTTCTGGCCTGTTGTGGCGAGGATTAGAATTGTGTATGTGGCAACCGAACCCAATTACGCGAGTAAGGCGACTAAAAATTTACCATAAAATAGAAAGTCAAATACTGCGTGTTTTTTCTTTCTTTTTTAACTATCATGTCAGGTTTTAATCACCCTTAGTATTATACGTCCCGCAGGTGGGTTCAGCCTGATTGAAACACAGGTGACCTGACATGAGCGCAGAAAATAGTGCGCCCAGCAGAAAATAGTGCGCCCTGAACTCAAAACGCGGGGAAACAGACTTGATTGGCCGTGCCTCATGCGGCTATGCCGAGACGAGAGAAATTTGAAAAATATATGTAAAAAGCCAGAAATAGGGGTAGACTCGGAAACAGTACTCATGGCAACTAAAATTAAGAGGTCAGATAGGTTGTAAGAAAATGAGTAAACTTGAAGGTTAGCGGGAACATCAGGCGGAAAGCTCTTTAAAATCACTCGCATACATCGAATAATGGAACCAAAGAAGAGAAGTGATTGGTCGTAGGTCTCTTTTTCTGTCTCATTCTGTATACCTGTATCTATCATATTTATTTCAGGATATGTCATTAGGAGAAATCTTCGACTAAAGATTTCAAAACATAAAAAGCCGACCTTTCGTGCAGGAAAAATAACAGGTGTTGCTTGGCTGCGATTTCGGAAAACACTGTGAAGGCAGAGATGGTAGGGCATGCTATACCGACGTAGTAAGGAACGAGCATTGTGTATATACTCTCCCGCCCTTCCCGTTCAAGAAGAAAAAAAAAGACAGGCAGATTGAAAGTGGCCGTGAAGTCGAAGGTGAAAGCCGCGTAATCAAAACCATCACTATTCATTGCGGGTGTAAATAAAACAAGAATCACATTCGAGAAGAAGTGCAGAGATTGTCAAAAAAAAGTCAGGCAAGCCTGAACAAGCGCGAACAGCTAGCCGATGAAAGAAGGCTAAGATAAACTAAAAACAATTGCAGGAGAAAATAAAGTGAAGGAATAAAAAGTAAAAAAAAAGGAATCACGTCTTTTGCGCGGAACAAAAGCGGTTAGCGCATTGCGTTCGCGGCTCAAGCCACGTCGACGCAAAAAAATAGTAGCTTACAAACGTATTGAAATGGCTGACATAAGAAAGCGGTGACGAGAAAAAAAAAAGACAATAGATGTCTAAGGGACACTGTGAGGCACGGTGCGCAACGAAATGAAAAGCGGCTGACACGTGTCACCGCACAACCTCCCTCAACCTGCTTCACCGCCTCGACTGCCCAAACGACGAAATAGAGAAAGAACACCCTGAGGGCGATCCGAAGGGAGTGCGGCTAGGGAGGAGGCGAAAAAAAAGGAAACCAGCGAAAGGGGCCGCTTTTTTCGTACGGTACGACAGCAATCTCAATAGCACACTAGTACGCGGGAAGTGGCCGGGGGCTTAGCAAAATGTGAAGAAATGCTCTATTGCGACAAATGTTTCATGGAAGAAGAGAAAACACAAGCTCGCTGTGGTATAGAGAAAAATGCCTTTTTTTTTCCTTAGAAAAAGTAAATAAAAATACGTCAGACGTTCAGAGCTTTCTAGGGTGATGAAGAGACTGTCGCTGTAATTTTGTCGGTACTTTTCGATGGTGGTGGTGTTCAAGTAAAGGCGCTATTAGCCGTACAGTGCTCCACCTGATACCTATCGCTGTCGAGTAAGTGTCGTTGTCGGTTGCGAGGTTATGTTTCGCGTATCGTAGGCAGATATCAACGGGTAGAAAGGTCCTTAAAAGCAATCGTTATAAAGGAAAGATAACGAGAAACCATTACGGGCCCACTGCAAGCACAAAAAGTCGTGTTATGTCCACGTTATCATTCGTTACAAGGCCGATGTACAGTTTTTAGTTTCAACAATAACGTGAAACCCAGTTAAGCTTGGATGACGAAGTGGTAGTACATGGGAACTTAGTTCCGCAATAATTGTTTTTAAGTTCCTACGATTGTATGGAAGGAACAAGAGATATATGGTGCGCAGGAAGTTAGAGCGAATTGCCGTGTGTCACGTCACTATATCCTGGCATGTTCGTTATGAGTCAATTGTGTCAAGTCGTGTACCTTCAGTTTAGACCAATGGCACGTACAGTGCAAATTGCTTGAAAGCCACCGCAGTGCAGACACTTGTGTACCAATCTAAACCTTGCGATTGCGCTACATGGCTGGCCATCGATACAGACTGAAAGCTCAAAGAGCCGTGAGGAAATAAAAGATGAGAAAAGCTGTGGGCTGATACGCCTGCTTTTTGTGAGTAAGTTGCATTGTAATTTATCTTTGACATTTCTCCATTTTCGTTCCCCATGTGTTCTTCCTACCACCCTAAAATTGTGTTTGCGTATGCGTAAGGAAGTTACAGCATATTTTGGCCCAAACACCGTACTCCATACTATCCTCAATACAAACACCTTTGCCGTGCGACAGAACCAACGACACGAGCCTCTGTCGCAAGACACAACGCACGACAGGAAAGCTTCTCGCACGACACACAGTTGTGTAGCGCGACAGAAATACGACAGAAAATTCTGTCGTGCGCATTGATATCAGTACAGTGGAGTCCACAATTTGGTGCAGTTAAAGAACGGGGGTTTAACGAGGTTCTTTAGCACTTCACAAATATTATTGTGCATTGTTTCCATCTTACTACAACTCAAATAAGTACAAACTGAGCTTATCTGGTCCCTGAAGTTCTAATGAAAATTTACCAACTTTTAAGCCGAAGACGGCTCTCTAGAAAATTAAAAATAGGTACCAAACGCGTCTTTGTACTGCAGTTTTGCTCAATTCAGTTTGATTTTACTATGAATGAGCCCTAAAAAGACATGGAAATCGCTGCGCTGAAGTGTTACTGAGGGCCGTTTTATTAGTTATTCAGTGAGCAAAAAAATTCTAACCTCTCACACATCAAGAACGCGCTGCTCCTTAAGGGCGAGCAGAAATCATTGCTCATAATAATAATAATAATAATAATAATAATTGGTTTCTGGGGAAAGGAAGTGGCGCAGTATCTGTCTCACATATCGTTGGACACCTGAACCACGCCGTAAGGGAAGGGGGAAAGGAGGGAGTGAAAGAAGAAACGAAGATACAGGTGCCGTAGTGGAGGGCTCCGGGAAAATTTCGACCACCTGGGGATCTTTAAGTGTACTGACATCGCACAGCACACGGGCGCCTTAGCGTTTTGCCTCCATACAAACGCAGCCGCCGCGGAAGGGTTCGAACCCGGGAACTCCGGATCAGTAGTCGAGCGCCCTAACCACTGAGCCACCGCGGCGGGTCTCATTACTCATCCCAAACCACGTTTCTGTCCTTATCGACCCAAATGCTACTTCACCCGGCGCATCCTCAAAGCCACTCTGATTGATTGACGAAAGGCACGGCTCAATTAATCAATCAGTCCATCAACCAATCAATCAGTCCATCAATCAATCAATCAATCAATCAATCAATCAATCAATCAATCAATCAATCAATCAATCAAATACTTCATTTTAACGGAGGCGCTCATTACCACAGCTTGATGTTGGTTGCCCGACTGTATTACCACTGTTCCGTCCGTGAATGGCGGCACGTGCCAGCTTCCCTTCCACATCGCCACTTCCCACACCTCTTCCGCTTCCTCTTTTTCCTGCCGCAAGACACGCGCGCAAATGGAAAGCAGAGCAGCCAGGGGGGCTGTCAAGACGAGTTAGACGACGGCCGCCAGCTCTGTATGGATGTGAAAGCGGTACTTGCCCCCCCTTCCCCTTTCCCCCTCTCTAAACACACACAGCTCCCTGATAACGCTCGGCTGGCACCTGTCGGCTCAGCTTTCGCCTTTCAGCAGCCCCTCCTCCCCTGCCTCTGCTTTGCTTCCTATTACGTACGCCGCGGCCGCAGAGAGTGCGCAGCCAGTGAGAAGGGGAAAGAGTGGAAGTGTTTCCCTAATGGGGACGGACACGGCAATGTGCTGCTCTTCGTTTTCCCTCTCCCCTTATTCCCCGAAGCGGCGCTCTGATTTGCCATCAGGTTAAGCTAGGGAGGGAAAAGTGCGGCTTTCCACAAAGAATGTCGGCGCTGATGGTCTTGTCACGCGGGATAGCACGTAGTTTTTCATGCGAATTCCTGTCGTCAGGTGCGCACGCTGAAAGGACATTAAGCGAGGAGCTCTTCGCTCGGCCGAGAGCCAGGAGCGGGTAGGCTCCTGGAAAGTGCGGTAAGTTTGTACCGCTATCGGAACGGTGCACGTAGTGTTTCAGGGCAGGTTATCTGTGTTTCGCGAGTTGCCTCCGTCATAACTGCTCCGAGCTGTTGTCCACTGTCGAGCTTGGTTCGCGTGTACCCGGGTGTGTGACTTACTGGAAACCTACTGAATGAATAGACTGCAAGGAGACCGTAAAATACAAATTGAATCACTATTTAAGCGTCCATTGCAACCAGCTTCAGCTGGACTGCTTGTAGATCAGCCTTCGCCTAAAGCATGCGCCTATTGCCCCGTAGTTTAAGCATTTGTTTACAAACACGGTTTAAATATGCAACTACATCCCTTACAATTGAAATTGAGGAATTTATTCTTAGTGTCACATACGCATAAAGTAATTTGCCGAATATTTGTAGTAAGCGCTGGCTGCCTCTGACCTGCATCTTGCTTTGTCTATGTGCTTTGCGGATATCCTTAGTTACTTGCTCAAACTCGGTTGTGTTTTCTGACGGCGAGGAACTACCGTAGTTGCCAACTGTCTTCAGGGCAGTCAGTATCCTCATTTTCTGAAAAAATATTTTACATTTTTTACAGATGACGCGGCTAAAGCTCTTTCATGACAGGTATGCTCCTAAGAAGATATGAACCAATGATTGCGTAAATAGCAGTGTGAACTGGAACAGAAATCAGAAATGGTTGCCTCAAAACCTCGTAAGGCACATCTCTTGCATTTTGATTCTGCGAAAATACTGTCACCACCGTAGCTATGGACAACGATAAGGACGATATGCAGTGCTTTTTGGGCTCGGTGCAGTGAGTGTCACAAAAAACAACCAACATGCAAATAAATAAGGTCTCTCAAAACGTGCAGCCTGCTCCCCAGCATACAAAACGAGCCCAGTTAATCTTTAATGGAGTACAACAAAGAAGTACTGAACGAAAGAATAAACTTGTGGAAGTAATAAAGATTACCAGCAAAGACCGAAAAATCAAATCGACGAGATTCAAACTTAACACCGCGGAAGCGGGAGACCGACCCTCATAACTTCGAACAGATGACTTTTGTGCCAGCACGAACGACCGCGAAGCACGGCAGAAAAAAAAAAACCGAAGGAAAAGTAGCAGTTGGCAATGGATAATACAATTCTGAACATGTAGAAGACCGGTATGCGTACATAGTTTCTGAGAGAAAAACACAACTGTGCATGTTCTATGCGCAGATTAGTGCGAAACAGTCACAGGCGACAACTGTGAAAGACTACACGCGCGGTATGTAACAAGCGGTGTTCGCAAAAAAAAGACAAGTCACTCACTTCAGGTGCATCGCAATTAGTGGATCCATTATAAATGATGGCAGTCACAACACAAGCTACACATTCCTTTGTTGGCGCCCCTCTCGACATTTCTCTGACATTATTCATGCAGACGTTATATTCCTTTACTTCTCTTAGGGCTGATTTCTTGTCTCTTACGTTTATTGTTTCCTGCGCACCGACTTTTCTGTTACATCAACTTTAAGCCACGACCACGATGACGCTAATGACCTGTGCCGTGCAATGAAAGAACGATTAGGGACGACGGCATGAATAGCGCTTGGGCAAACAAAGGACTGAAAGAAAAAAAACAAAGAAAAACCTGCGCGCTTGCTTTTGTTCAACAAAGATTTCCTCTTTTCTTTCCCTCCCTGAAGCGCTTTCCCGTAGAAGGGAATACAAGGGAATCTATTAGGAGCTTGCCCTGTTAACGTCTCGAACAATGGCTTTAGCTAGCATCCGTCCTCGCAGTCTGCCATGCTTTTGGAGGGCACGTGAAAAAAATACAAACATATAAACGAAACACTTGTTCACAAATTAACGTGATCAGCGTTACGGCTCCTTAATCAAGCTTAACGAACTTAATTACAGAGTCTTTCCACCTTATGCGATGTGCAAAATGACAATTGGGAAGTTCAGGCGACCTCTGGCTGCAGCGGAGGATCGGACCTTTACCGTACTGAGTCGGCCGCGATCGCAAGATATAGCGAAGATAAGAACAGTCGATATATTTCAGCAATGTCAAAAAACAGAGACGCCGACCAGTAAAATTTCATTACACAGTAAAGTGGGTAAAGGGAACGCTTAAATAAACTAAACAGGAGAAAGAAGGGGAAGATGGGATACGACGCCAATAGTGGGCTCAGCTACACCGAATGACGAGTCATTGACGTCATTGCTCCGACGCTGCGCCTTTCAGTTGTCGCCCAACGCATTCCTCGCAGCTTCGTTGGGGGGAGGTGGCAGTTGGCAATATAGAGAATATATCCGTGTAGCATCGCATCTATCTTACCCGTGTAGTTACCCCCGAATATGACGGTCGTTCCAGCCACGGAAATGTTTTCTATCGCCGTGTCTCGTGTGAGTGCTACAACGCTATTTAAAAGACTAGAATCTCGGGAACAAGGCAAGAAATTGGCAGAAATATAGAATAAATAAATAAAGAAATGAAAGCCACGAGCCATCTAAAAAAAACAGAACATATGCGCTTCTCCCCACCACTATCCATCCCATCGCAATGGTTTCCATATCGCATCCCGAAAACCGCTTTATGGGTCGGGGCATAAAGCCCCTTCTGAAGTCGGTTTGGTTTGTTGCGTTTGGGATATTTCAAAATCATGCTTTCATCTTCGATTCCTGTCAATCAATAAAACGTGATAATGCCCTCATGGCATTGCTTTGGTGCAAGGTTTTCTTTCTCATCTCATGCCTCTTTCTTTTTACTTCCAGTAGTATTTAAATTGAAGTGGATCATTCAGTTACACATTAATTCGTGCGCTTGGAGAATGGCTGTCTACATAGCTTGCGAGCAGGGCTTCTGGGTATCTGCACTGCAGGTGAATCGAGTAGCGATTTTTTTCCCGCAATACACGAGGAAAGCGGACGCAACAAGCAACTGCAGCCAGTAATGCAGTGATTTTTACGCGGGGAGGCATACGGACCGTGAGTGTTGAAAAACAAGAAATGTGTACGGTCTCAGCATGCAAGTATTTTAAAATGAGCAAAGAAAGACTGCACCAGTTTGAAGCTACCCGACAGGAGGTGGCTAGTATGATGGAACACAAAAAGAACGCTTACGTACGGTTGCGGAGTGTATGAGTACAAAAAAGACTCGAATTACTGTCGCCTCTCGATGAATCTGACATTTTTGAGTAATCACAGTCCGTCTTCAACTTTTTCTGACATTTTTGTGTTGGCAAAAGAGGAAGGTTCGGTGCGTCGTTGGCTTAGATCGCTGTGTAGTTTACAGTGCGTCTTCTTGTTTCTTATGCATAGTCCGTGTTCGCATTGCTGTGCGATTCATGAATGGGAGGTTCACGTTGAAAACACAGCGCGGATACTTGCTTGCGCGCTTGATTTGCGAACAAGAACCTTGGAGACTTGGTGAACTTGGTGGTGAACCACCATTAGGTCACCAAGTCTCTGCTGCTAGGTCGCGTTGGCGGTAGCGTATTTGTTTTTCTACCATACGCACCAATGAACCTAACAATAAATAAGCGACCGCGACAAAAGGAGGGCCAGACCAGGCCACGACATGGAACAATGACTTGCCGTTAATACAGCCACATGTTTAATGCGGACAGTCTCACTCACATACGATAACTCCTGTGTGAAGACCTTCCATGTACAGCACCTCCGTATGCACCTTTTGTAGTGTGAGAGCAAACAAACCAGAAATATTTCGCCCGGAAGTGACGTATGCTCAGCATCTGACATTTGCCTTCTCGACGGTGTACAAGGCTACGTTCTTCTATCGGTCTAGAGGAGAAAGCAAGCCGCGTTGCCGTTCCTCTCCCCTTTTTATCCCCCATGCTAAAACACGAAGTAGTCGTCCAAGTCTCCATCCCTATTTTCTTCCCATTTCCTGAAACTTCCACAAAGTCAACGCCACGCACTTCCTGTTTATCCCTATATTCTAAACAGAAAGGAGTAAAAAGGAAGTAAGCTCTCATATCACACTCCCTTTTATAGAAGAGTGTGCGCTAGAGGACAGCTTACTCCCTTTTTAGTCCCACATAGGTGTACTCGTGTTTAGAGTGTAACGTGGAGAAAACAGGTTTTACGCATATATCTCTTCCTTTCATCGCAGCGAGTTGCTAACACATAGCCCATCTTTGTAGCAGTTTACTTCCGGGTTCAAGCTTCGTCCTTTTTATTTTTCAACCAACCCAGTAGCACCTCGGTGGTCGACAGCGTTCTCGGAAAACTTGCGGTGTTGACAAGAACGCGCCGAAAAGGGCAGAGTGAAGAACCGCATGGACCCACGCGCACACGCGCACGGATGTGGGAATTGCTTAGCGCTGGGATCCGCGCTCGAAAAACAGTGTTCCCTGGGAATGGTCGGTGTCAACTCACCGCCGGAGGCGCCTGAAGAAGTATTACTTTGCAAGGAAACAAGCTCAAGAGTGTCTAGAAATTGTAAGAGGAGCGTCACCGAGGATTAACTTGAGAAGATAGGCTGGTACTTCGAAGACTTACACTGAAAGCAGTTTGCTACGTCTGGCCAAAATGTAAAAGGTCTAGTGAACTAAGAGAAGAAAACCAAGAGGAGAAGCGGCAAATTTGGAGCAATCCGAAACATCAGTTGACATATTGATTGATATTGAGAAATAATTAGGCACTGTTCTTGGGAGTGCTACAGTAGCTTAGTAACAACTGATATGTTTGCGATTAAATAGTTTGTGACAATCGTCCGAGCCCTTCGGATCATCTTCTGCTCCGGAGCATTTTACCACTGTGATTACAATAAACTTCGCTTCTTGTGCGGGACGTCCGATAACCCAAAGCAGGGAGTCAATGACGGTGCCATAATTGAAGAAAATGGTGAAGCAAGAACCAGCACTACGCTCTAAACAGAAAGGAGTGAAAAGGGAGTAAGGTGTCCTCCGGCACCCTCCATTAAAAGGGAGACTTACTTCCTCTTTGCTCCCATATGCGCCTATTTTCGTTTAGTGTGTACCTGGTAGAAGAGGGCGCGTAGCACTCAGGGAGCCTAAGCGAATGTTTGGAGCGTATAAAAGAACATGGGTGACGGTTTAGCATGAAGATGCACTAATGAAGGAAACTGCTAGTTTGTTTAACAACTGGAGCCCTAGCATCCATCGCTTCTGTGTATAAAGCATATGCGTAAGTGGTGAATCCACGCGTAGTTGACGATGGCTACGGCGGAAGCAGTGGAAGCAAAGGGAGCGCATTATAGGGTTGCGGGGAGGAGGAGGAGGAGGAGGAGGAGGAGGAGGAGGAGGAGGAGGAGGAGGAGGAGGAGGAGGAGTAAAGGAAGGGAGGTTAACCGGAATCGCTAAAGCAAAATTATGAAGAGTGCAGTTAACCCTAGATGAGGCTCGCGGATTGTGTGTAGTAGTAGGGGACAAATGGAGTAGATAGAATGAACAGAAAAGGGTAAAATGTTGCTCTCATGCGCTCCCTCTCACACGTGATGAAGGCGACGCAGTTTCGGCAATCTCTTTCTGACGCTAATGGAGGCCGGTTTGCGTCCCTTTTCAGACAAAGCCAGTGCTAATTAGGTAGCTGAAGAGAGTTAGGCCTCCGGGAGATTAATGGATCATTTCGTCCCTGTTTCTAGAGTGGCATGGCTCCTTCCCATCCCCGTTCGCATTTCTCGTGCATAAGCTACCGTTCTTCCCGCTCTCCCATTCTCGGGACGCGATGATCGCGCCAAGATGGCGCGGAAAACAAAATGCGCTTTACAGGCAGTGTGGACGCGACGTGGCGTTCCTTGAAGCAAAAGTGGGCGATAAGAATAGATAACGCACGGACGGTCAGATGAGGAGATAAGGCGTTTGTGTTGACGGGAGTTGTCGCGATAGCGGACAGTAGTGAGCGATGGGGGAAGTGAAAAGCTGTCGAGTTTATCGTCGCATTTCATAATCCGCATTTCGCCTTATCCTGCATAGCTGCTGGGACAAATTTTCGCACCACTTGCTCGAGAGGTGAGAGGTCACCAAGCGCATGAGCTGGCTTTCAAAACGGCTTCGGCTACTGACTTTGTTCGAACGGCAGGGCTTCAGTTCGGGGGCAGGGTTCCTTTGATCACCAACCATATTCTCCAGTTAGGCCTCTTTCGAGCTGCGAAGCTGGCCTGAATTGACAAAACAGTCAGCGAAGCGGACGGTCAACCAGGCGTGTAGTTTAATGTGGGTTTGGCTACATTCAATGCTCGTTTCATATGCTTCCGTGTCAATGTGTGGTAGTCTTCACCTTATTCGTGCTGGTGGAGAGCACTGGATGCATCGACTATTTGCATAAAAATGGTTGAGCGCTAACTGCCTGGAGAAGGCGACGCTCATTTGTCTTGTGCTGCAGTTTCTGCAAGTTACACGTTAGTGCTGATAAGTGAAAATATGCCCGTATACGTCCATCTTAACCTGTATGACTGTAGTCAAACCTGTAGTCAAAATTCAGAGCCATGTCTTAATCTGACCAGTCTACTTGATTAGCGCATATCTACGTAAGAAACAAAACAAGTCAAGCTCTTCTATTTCACTCGATTTCATCACGTGCTACATGGCACTAAACATAACAAAATCACCGCGTGAATTTCCGACACATCCCACTGATTTTCCATGGCCATGAGAAATAGTTGGTTTCAGCGCAGGAAGCGTTTTATACCTTGGATATCAAAGTCCGGAGATGGCCGTGATACTCACCATGTTCACATAGAATCTCCCCGAACTCTTTCTTTCTCATAATTTGAATTCTAAATTATCCTCATTTAGTTACGCGGTGTTTGCTACCGGCGGGCAACCGATGGCGCTAGTTTCTTTTTTCCAGGGATTCTGGGCATACAGCTACAGTGACGTCAGGATGCTGAGCAAACTTGAGTAAGTCTCGAAAGAGCGAGACAAGATGACTGCAGAAGAAAAAAATGGCGGATGTTTAGCTGTGGTTAAACCTGGAGTGACGCGATAGCTACAGCTGGGCGAGTGGAACTTGGTCACGTGACCAACCACGTGACGTACCACGTGACAGCGTGGCGGCGCAGCCACGCTTAAGGCTCGAAATGCTACCGTGATGTAGCTATCGCTACAAAATTAATCCAGGAGAGCGGTTATACTTACAGATGGCTTCAGGTTTTAGCAGTCCGTCGATGATTAAGAAAAGACAACGTCCGTAGGCAGTCAGCGCAGTGACTCTTCTGCTAGTGTTGTGCTGGGCTATGGGTCTAAATTAAACTTTACTCTTTTCAGCCAGTGGATTGATAGTGTAGAAGAATCTCAAGTGTAGATTACGGTTGCCTAGGCTTGAGTTTATTTCATTGTGGAGCTAGAGGTTTAGAGTTTAAAGACGCATGCCTCCAAGGTATGCCGCCATAAGGACGGGCGGAAAGGATGTAGTTCCAAGCAAATGCGATTGCAGCGAAGTAATAGACGCAAACACGGAAAGCTCATGCTCTTCAGCTCAGACGCTTTGGTTAGGCTTTTGCAATCTAAAAAAAAAAACTGAGCAAGGTGAATGTCTGCCTGAAATTCGTAATCTTGGGATACTCTTTTCCTATGACCATGGCGGTCCAGCAGGACTGGCCCGGAAAGCCTACCTGGCGGCAAGACTCAGTGGGGCCCTGGACTAGGGGCTGCAACCCTACCACAAGAGCCACAGACCTCGTCAAAAGATGTGAAGAGTGGCTCGACACAGAGACCCACCCATATATTTCTATAAGTAAAGTTATTACCACAACCACCACCACCTATGACTTTTTCCAACATTACTCATGTTCTCCGTGCATTATATATAGGAACTATGTAGAACATGCGCCACAATGCGTATAATCATAACGAGATAAGCAGAAATTCATACGTACTCGGCATGACATCAGACATCATACAGAAGTCGTTGGAACTATACAGAAAATGTAGAAACCCTGCGGAAACCAAATGACCAGCTTACAGGTTTTTAGATATTTTCCATGATATACGGAGCCCATATTTCCATAATTCCATATGCGCGACTGGAACGCATAGTTTCTACAGGAAAGTTATTAGGGCGGAGCAAGTGCGCCACGTACAAACGTGATATTTATAATGACTAAATGACAGACGGTTTACGATACTGTCACGAATGGCGCCGACACATTGCATTAAATAACTTTCGTTAAAGCAACACAGATCACTATTGGCCACAGTGGAGTGGAAGAATTTGCATTAATTCTGGCTACACGGGGTTCCTTACCTTTTCACTGATGTTGCAAAACGGGTGTTCTAAACTTCGCCTCTATCTGAATGCTGCTCCAGCGGCCGGGTCGCGTCTTCAAACTCGTGTTCAACAACCTAACTTCATGCCAAAAGCCCCTTGGTAAGACTTGGCCATATATGAAAAAGAGCGTGCGAGTTACCACGTGACGCTGTTAGCCAATGGATGAGTGACAATGAAAGAAGGAGCGGACGCGTTCGTCGCAGAACGTGAAGGTGGAAGCAAAAATAAGCTGGAACAGACCAGCAGACGAAGGCTAAATTAGCATTTATGCAGCAGTTCATCAACTACAGGCCCTAAACCAGAATGCATCCGATTATAGACCCCGTGCAGTCGCAAAAGTTTCCGGCGAATTCCAGCGCATATCGATTTTTTCACGCGCTATAAATCTGCCTATAAATTATTAGAAAAAATTCCGACTGAGCTGCTGCATTTGGAAGCGTTTCAACTCTGAAAAGATAACGCTGCTGCCATTATCATTTCCTCCTTGAAGGATTGCCGGAATGCAAGGACCATTTTAGGTGCAAATTTTTCTTCCCCTGTATTGGAAACTAGACCCTTATTGCCGCCAACAGCTCTCCTTACAGTTTTAGTCTTTGATGATCAAGAAATTTTAGTCCCGACGAGTTAAGAATACGGCAAACATAAGCGACGGGATAGGTTTTTTACTCCTCCACTGCAATGCTCCGCTTCAATATAGCTAATGAACTCACCCTTGTATGCGTCAGAGCACTGCTGTGATTGCTGGGGGCTCAAGCCCTATTCATTGGGACAATTAGAAAAACAAACCGCTTGAATTTTCTTTACTTTTTGCATTTATTTTCCACGCGAGTCAAAAACACCGTGCTTTGTTCATGCTGTACCCTCCTGTTCCGGTCGTTGCTTTTAAACGCCATTTTTTACGGATCATAGGAATAATTTTTTTAGGGCACCTTTAAGGATCCTATAGGACAAAAATGTATTGAAGAATGATATAGGAAACTTAAGGAATGTTTAAAACGCCAATAAAAAGAAGAAATAAAGCTGAATTCACCATCCAAACCCGAGAGACTTTTTCATCTCTGGAAGCCGTTGCCTCGTATTGATAACTCTGCCTTCGCAAATATGATGTAATTTGATGTGCCGCTGCTGTTGTCGTCACTATTAAAACGAATGACGTCAACTTGGGAGCTATGTTGTATAGGGGCTTGTGAAACGCCGCTTCCTATGAAACATGCGTTACGACTGACACCTGAACTCGGCCCGTTCCCTGTCCACTAGGCTTAAATACGCAACTACTTTAAAACAAAGATTAATTAATTCTAAGAATTAGTCACAGATTTCTATACGTGACGCGCAAAAAATAGGCTGTCTTAAATGGGGGTACCGCCAAAACAAGGGACAAGGGAAGGTTTTGCAGCTTTTCTGTTGTTTCACTGATTTGACTTGAGAACCGGACAACCTCAATTATAGAGGCCCCATTACAGCTTTCGGCTTCGGGACCTGTTTTCGTAATGCACACTCTGATGCGTTGCATTTTTACCTGACAATAAATTAGAAACCGTCGGGAAAAGACAAAAGAATACGAAGCAATTTTTTGTAATTTTCGATGAGGAGTATCTTTAATTTTGTAGAAACGCCGTAGCTTCGTCCATCATTCAGTTAAAATGAAGAACGTTTGTCCATTTGCAGTTCAAATACCCATATTTACACAGGCTGACTCGGACGTTCACCGACGTTGCCAAAAGACCACTATTGGCTCAACACCAAATGCAGAATATGTCTGATAGAACTAGTGGCGGGGCCTAGTTAATGAAATGCATAAGCGATCCTGTGATGTTATGCTAGGAATCTGTGTTAGCAGTATTGCCTGTTCATTTAGTTTCTTCAGTGGTCGCCTTCCTGTTATGACCTTGAAGTGTATTTGACTGCCGCGGTGGCTCAGTGGTTGTGGCGCTAGGCTGCTGACCCGAAAGACGCGGGTTCGATCCCGGCCGCGGCGTTCAAAGTTCCATGGAGGCGAAATTCTAGAGGCCCGTGTACTGTGCGATGTCAGTGCACGTTAAAGAACCCCAGGTGGTCGAAATTTTCGGAGCCCTCCACTACGGCGTTCCTCATAGCCTGAGTCTCTTTGGGACGTTAAACCCCCATAAACTATAAAATGTAAACTATAGACCATAAACCATATGTTTTAAAGCCGCCGCGGTGGGTCAGTGGTTATGGCACTCCTCTACTGACCCGGAAGACGCGGGTTGGATTCCGGCCGCGGCGTTCAAAGTTCCGAGGCGAAATTCTAGAGGCCCATGTATTGTGCGAGGCCAGGGCAGGTTAAAGAGCCCCAGGTGATCAAAATTTCCGGAGCCCTTCACTACAGCGTCCCTCATAGCCTGAGTCGCTTTGGGACATTAAAGCCCCATAAACCATAAGCCATGAAATGTAGTTGACTTCCCCTTTTTTTTTGTTGCAGGGCTGTGTGGGCTTATCATGGGTAGGTGCGTCTGGAGGGTGGAAGTGAGTGCAAGCGGGTTGGTTTGATGGTGTGTGGTGGCTTGTGGATGGATTCCCCAACTAAGACAAGTCCACTTGTTCACTTTGTGATTATCTGGATGGTGAAGATGGATAGAGGGTGGGTGGGTAGTGGATACCTCCTGAGGGATGACGGCGGCATCAAAACCAGACAGGTTTTGCCAGTGAGGGCAGCTATGCTAATACATTAAAGAGGTCAGGCGAAACTGTGACTGCAGACACGACAAGCCAGTCAACAAAATGTCAATCCCATCACAGGAGCAATAGGAGGAGCCTTTGTTCAGCTCAAACCTGGAAGACCAGCGACGCCTGGTGGACCAGGCGAAGGCTGTTGCAGTCTCCGAAGGGACCCTGTACCAGGGGATTCATTCATTCATGCATTCATTCGTCGTGCGATACCCCAATCTAGAGCCGCTTCCCTTAAACGCATCCAACCGCGGAGCCGTTGGAACCACTTCAGCTCGTCACTCGGCGCGCCGTACGCGACCTCAGAGGTCAACGAACCCTAACCTTCGCTTGGCTTTTAATTAAAGACGTTCAATTCCGCGAAACGACGTGACCTGAAAAAGCGCTAGGGAGAATCGAAAGCCTGACGATTTGCCGTCGCCTTCTAAAATTACAGCGGCTCCTGGGTTATTCTCATTCGCAATAAATTATTCCCATTGCTTCGAGGCAGGGTGAGCGTAGGTTTAGGTTTAAGGTCCAAAAATAGAACACCAGTGATCACCGTTGAAGGGCAGAAGTGATAATGCTTGACGTGGAGAATAATTTCTTGCAAAAGAACAAAGTGTGCTGCGGCTCCTATATTGCCCCATCCGTGCTTCCTTTTATAAATCGTGCAGATTGTGTCGTGGCTGTAGTCAGCCCAAGCTCTACGTTTCGAGTGAAATCATGAGTATGCCTTTACGACCGTCCGCGTAGCGGTGGGAGATAGGCCCGAAGCCAGAGGCCGATTTTCGGCAATGCCGTATATCCGCAACGTTGTCGAACAAGAACCAATGAACAGGCTACAAGCTCTCAGAGAAAAGCATTAGTTGTGACCACGCAAAAAGGGCGGATTCCCTATCGGGTAAGGTTACAAATAATTGCATGGATGAAGAATACGAATCACCTGTTTTAATGAGCAAAGAGCAATCACCAAATTTGTGTGTCTTAAATATCTTATTTAAACCGATACCATCGGTTAAAACATTGCAAGTAAAGAGACAGGGCAGTACAGAAATGTGTTCCGATATGAAACAGTGTCTCAAAAGGAAACAAGGGAAGGGGGTGGGGGAGCCTCAGGGTGCTTAGCCAACATTTCGACCAGAGTACTTGGCTAAGGCACGTATAAGAACTGCAGGGCGTTTTCGCACTTCCATCGTTGTGCTAGCTGGACATTCAGCGCCTGTACGAGTATAAATGGAGAATTCGCTGCCAGGGCCTCTGTGCAGGAATTCTTAAAAGCAAATGATCGATGTGTTCTCCGCGCGAAGGCAGCGAAGGCAGCACCCCACTGCTGCTGGCGCACTCAAGAACCCAACCAGACGGACCTCCGTCGAAGATGTTTTCGTTCAAACTAGATAACTTTCTCGACTGTTTTTCGTTTTCGCCTATAAGCGACTAACACAAACACGCTGAGACAACGACTGTTGAGGCGTGAAAAACCAATTCCTAATAACAGCTTTCGCGTGATTTTCTTCTTTACTTATCATTTCCCTCTTCCTTTCTATTAACTTCCAGGTAAAGCAAATGTAAGAAAGAATAATTCAGCTCCATTGATTATATGTATCGATTCGATTCCCTTCCATCAGCGCTCTGGACTAGCAGAAGTAGAATAATAAACTATATATGATGCATGAACGGGGCACAACTTTAGTGGAGCTTGCCACGTTTTGTCCATTGCGCGGAATTGCAAGTAGAATTACATACATTCTCCCGTAAATGAGCATCGCTATTCGAGAGGAAAAAGCGCATATACTGAGAATAACTAGCAGCCGTGGTGGCTCAGTGGTTAGGGCGCTCGGATACTGATCCGGAGTTCCCAGGTTCGAACCCGACCGCGGCGGCTACGTTTTTATCGAGGCAAAACGCTAAGGCGCCCGTGTGCTGTGCGTTGTCAGTGCACGTTAAAGATCCCGAGGTGGTCGAAAGTATTCCTGAGCTCTCACTACGGCTTCCATTTTTTCTTTCACTCCCTCCTCCATCTCTTCCTTTACGGCGTGGTTCAGGTGTCCGCCGGTATGTGAGACATCCTGCTCCATTTCCTTTCCACAAAAACCAATTTTCATTTTCATTTTGGCCGCCGAGACCAGTCGTTCGTCTTCGCCCGTTTTACTTACAATGAAGTACAGGTATGCTTATATCACTGCCGTAAGAAGCACAGACGACGCTGCATTCATGCCAGTCACGCTGTTTTAAAAATACTAGTGCTAGGCCTTTAGTTCGCAGCTCTATAAAAAAATCAGAATTTTGAATCGGCAATACAGCGCCTACTTTCTGCGACACACAACCTCATCCCCTCTCTATTCATTACAGACCACACCCCCAAAGACCTGTCTAGAAGCACGGTGCCACCCGCGTCAAATACTCGAGAGTAGGACACAAAACTTCCAGTTAGGATTGGGAGTTTCTCGGCGCGACATAGCATGACGAAGACGGCGCCCATGGCATCTACCGCATATCCATGCTGTAGTAAGTTTCAGCTCTGAGTGGCGTAAATAGTAGCAAATTGTAATTATTAACATGCACAACTGCTATATCAGTACTAGTCCTTGGTTACATTAATGTAGTTCCTTGATGAAATGTGCTATAGTGTTTTAGGGTAGCCTCGTAGGCAGTTCTCTAATTGAATTTTGGATCCATCACAGTTTATGTAACACAGCCGATCTTCATAACCGAGCTGTTTTTTTTTTCAGCAGAGATAAATGCTGTGGAAGCGCCATGAGGTGGAGGGATATGAAATGCTGCTTCCTGCCTGTTCACGGCTTTATTAACTTAACATTGAGACATATTAAAAGGACACTACGCACAGCTCTATCTTTCAGTGATGTGTGCAAAGCGAAGGTAGAGATGCGGATGTTCAAAGAAATTCTATGAAGATAAGAAGATTATTAATAAGGGTTTGCGCGTTTTTACGACATTTAGGAAAGACCTTTTAATCAATAATAGATGGCCTAAGCTCAAAGCAAAGCCCACACGTAAACAAAGGGTGCCCCTAAGCAAATCCCTATCTTAGAGTCAAGAAATAAAGCAGGATGAAAGTGTTAAACTGATAAGCCAAGGCACCCGGACCTTATAGGAAAATAAATATTGAACGAGCTTTCATAGCTAAACGTAACCAGACGCCGCATTCGATCGGCGTCGGCCCACTTTTAGTCAAAGCACGTCAGGTCGAGTCAGGTTGAAAAACAAAAAACTCCTCTATACTAGTCTAAGACGTTGAACATACATGAAGCTGCCTACGCATAAGCTCAGTTACAAGAAGGAAAAACAAAAACCACCAAAAGTGATCGCAAAGCCGTGTAATAACGTGAGTTCTCAAATAAATAAAAAAGGATGGAAATAAGTTAGCGTTTTGAGCAGAAAGCCAACACCATAGCTGTAGTCGAGGCAACGATTCCCCTTTCGACCTGGCCAATAAACTTTCTCATTCCGCTTCCAACGCCGCGCGTGAACCAGGCATCGAAGGCTGCTCCGAACATGAAAAAAACTAACATAGAAAAGGGTCAAAAATATCAAAAGTAAAGTGGATGACGAAAAACACACAAAGCCGAACCCTTAGGGGAATAAAGGCAGAAATAAGCGAACGATAATAGGGAGGGAATTGGGGATAAAGGGAGGGCGGGGGACGCTGCTGTGCCAAAAGTACGACCGCAAACACAGCGTTCACAGCGCATGCAGGGTCGGCGGCAGCGATTTCTGGCTGCTCTGTGAGACGGGAAAAATTATGCAAAGCGCGCGCCCGCCCTTGCTGCCACGCCGCGTTAGGAAACATGAGGGAAGTACGGAAGGAGGAAAAGGAAATAGGGAGCAACGCGTATAGCCCATTCGTTGGGGAAGTTCTGGCTTAGGTTTTGTTTTGTGTGTGTCCGAGTCTCTGCTAACGTTTGCTATGTTTGCACTTCTTTTAGTTCTATTCTTTGCTTCACCGCAATTGGTGCTGCTGTAGAAAGCACGGTAAAAGAAATAAAAGATAAAACAAGGAATGAACGGATAAGGGAGCGCGGAAGGGCAGCTCCCGAGGGAGCATTCGCGGCGTGAAGGGAAAGAGCCCGAAACAGGGCCGATAAAGTTGGAATGCCAGCCACAGCGCAGCCTCGTATTGGCTTTCGCTTTGCCACCGCTGTGGAGCTCAAATATGGGCTTGGGTTACATTCCGAACCGTTTAGGCAGCAGTGGCATTACCTCGAGGTCGTTACCGTGAAAAGATTTTGTGCAGAGACCACTTTTTAAAAGGAAAATTCTAGTTATACTTGCCCTCTGTGTCATAAAAGAAATTCCACAGTCGTCACGACCTTCGTCGTTGTAATAGTGGAGGCCAGTCGAAACGTTCAAGAATATGCGCGCTTTAAAAACTGACGAGACGAAATGTATAAGGAAAAACAACAAAAACATAGGTTGTTTTTCCTACAGTGACAGCTTAAATCACAGTGTATGAGCTCTTAATGGGCCGCAAGGACGAGAAGCTATTTTGTATAGGTCTTAAATGGATGCGGTGTTGGATGTGAGAACGATATCATACAAGATGAGAGCGCAAGATTTCGAACTAGGTGCGCCTTGAAAGAACATGATGCTCTCTACTCAAGCAAAGAAACAAAATCACTAAACTGTGCATCTAAAATTTAGAGGTATGTAGAAACGTTAATAAATAAAACACATACGCGAGACGAAAAAAGTCGTCACGAATAACTGAACACAAAAACTAACATCGGGAGTAGTAGACAGCGGAAGCCCACTGAGTTTGAGATCTGTGGCATTCGAAATAATGCGTTCCGCATTTATTGTGAGAAAAGAGGCAGCGACGAAAAGAATTTCGATGTGAGTGTGAGCACGTACGGTATAGAATAAGCCAGAATAAGGTAGGGGCAAAAAACTTTGCCAGAATAGTCACAGCTGGAGGGGGGTACAACAGAGAACTAAACAAAAGAAAAAAAGGCATATAAACTTACATTTGAGAAGGAAGGAGCGGGTGCGGCGACCCAGGGTGGCATGAAGAGCGAACATGGGTCGCCGGGTTAAAACTCCGGGGCGAAACGATAAAGGGAGGCCCGAAACTGCATTTGCGTGGAATAAGGAGAAGTAGGAAAACAGGCGGCAGCGAGCCCGAAGGCAAACTATATCTCAAGGCTAAATATAACACTAGAAACGAAGAAAATTGTGAAGAATGAGAAGAAATGGGGATAGATGCGGAGAAAAGGCAAGGTCATGCTGGCTCAGAGGCAGGAGATGCTGCGGCTGAGGCTGGACTATTCCTCAACGCGCATCAGCTGCTGGCATCGCGTCGAGGCCATTTGAGTGGGTGGCAATAGCGTCCTTTTCACCGGTGCCCTCTCTACCCATAAAATGCACCCCAGCGCCTTCCCTCCCTTCCTTTCTTTTTCGTAAACAGATCGACTTGCGCAGTTTCTGGTACGAGAAGGTCCCGCAAGTGGGACGATTTTTGCTTGCATTAGTTGATTTTACTTTTGACAACTTTTTTCTAAGAATGTTTTCTAATATATTTTGCTTGAATTCACTGTCGGGTATTCCTTTTGGCCCTTTAGCTTTTTTTTTTATTTCGACTTTAAGAATCTGAAGGCGCGTAAGAGCGAATAGAAAGGAAGTGATGTCATGGTTAAAGCTCTGCCCCGTCGGTTGCCGAGAACCCGCCGCGGTGGCTCAGTGGTTAAGGCGCTCGGCTACTGATCCGGAGTTCCCGGGTTCGAACCCGACCGCGGCGGGTGCGTCTTTATGGAGGAAAAACGCTAAGGCGCCTGTGTGCTGTGCGATGTCAGGGCACGTTAAAGATCCCCAGGTGGTCGAAATTATTCCGGAGCTCTCCACTACAGCACCTCTTTCTTCGTTTCTTCTTTCACTCCCTCCTTTATCCCTTCCCTAACGGCGCGGTTCAGGTGTCCAACGATATATGAGACAGATACTGCGCCATTTCCTTTTCCCAAAAAGCAATTATTATTATGATCATTATCATTAAGGCCCCTCAAGTGGGACGATTTTTGCTTGCATTGGTTGATTTTATCTTTGAGAACTTTTTCTAATAATGTTTTCTAATATATTTTCCTTAAATTCACTGTCGGGGACTCCTTTTGGCCCTTTACGGGTTTTTATTTTGACCTTTTGAATCTGAAGGCGCGTAAAAGCGAATAGAAAGTGATGTCATGGTTCAAGCTCTCCCCCGTCGGTTACTGAGAACTTAGGGCGTCTGGCAAGGCTTGAAACTCTGCCGCAGGACATTCACGCTGACTACTGGAAAATCGTTGTCATGGTCCACACCCTGCTAAATTATAGCAACCACTGCGGGGGAAACTGCTCTCAGGAAGCTAGGCTCAGCCGATAGTGTGCTGCAATGCTGGGCAGCAGTCGGGACCTCCGATAGTCACATAGTGGCAGTTCGCGGGATAAACATTTTGCGTTTTTCATCCTGTGGTGGTTGCTTCCCTTCTGCATCGAGCAGTATCAAGAGCTTACAAGAATCGCTTCCTCATACTTTTGTAGTCACCACAGATGCTCGCTTTCGGCATATTTCTCACCGAATTAAGAAGGCTAAGGCTTCGCTGAACGCTTTGAAAAATCTAAGCTGTGATTATACAGGCAGTAGCGTGCAAGAAAGATTGTTACTCGATTAACTCAACAAAGTGGGTGCAGCATAGATTTAACCAGCAGAATACCACCACGGAAGCATTGCAAACTGAATGCAGGAAACCATACTACGCGCACGAAACAGTTCTCCACTGAAAGGGCTCCGAAACGCGCAGTTTGCGTACAGGTTAGATATTTTGCAGCTTTCGGGAGTTCTTATCTGGTTAGGCTTTAATGCCTTCACAACATCCGTGTGGTTAAAGCTGCGGGGAGAGGTGGCAGCAAGTTGGCGCTGTGTTTTTCTTTAAATGCGAGGGAGGGTGGTAATTATCAATTGTCTACAGAACTCTGATATATGTAGCAAGTAAAATTACTGCTAATGTGACTTTTTCATAAATAAAAAGTGGGCTTACGTGCACACTATTAAAATGTTTCCACGAAAGAAAAAAAAAAGGTGTTTGTTTCAAAAGATTCTGGCCTCAAGTGCTAAAAATCAGCAAGGAGAACGGACAGCCAGCATTCTATTGTCAAATGCTGGAAAGAATGCGCAAGCCTGACGGCACCGAAGCTCCTTGTTCCATGCCTTTTACGCTGTGATATGTTAGACTGACCGGAGAACTACCAAGAACAACTAATATGTGGAATACTTCACTGATTACACTTGCACGCAATGCATTCTTCACCACAAACGTGAGAACTAAGCGCAAAAACAAGAAAGTTCCGCATCTCGTCACCTGCCGCGGTGGCTCAGTGGTTAGGGCGCTCGACTACTGATCCGGAGTTCCCGGGTTCGAACCCGACCGCGGCAGCTGCGTTTTTATGGAGGAAAAACGCTAAGGCGCCCGTGTGCTGCGCGATGTCAGTGCACGTTAAAGATCCCCAGGTGGTCGAAATTATTCCGGAGCCCTCCACTACAGCATCTCCTCTTCCTTTCTTCTTTCACTCCCTCCTTTATCCCTTCCCTTATGGCGCGGTTCGGGTGTCCAACGATATATGAGACAGATACTGCGCCGTTTCCTTTTCCCCAAAACCAATTATAATTATTATCAGTACGCATTTCTGCTGTACAACACAAGCAGCCGCGCTCGTACAGAAGAAGGAAATGGCGCAGTATCTGTCTCATATCTCGGCGGACACCTGAACCGCGCCATAAGGGAAGGGATAAAGGAGGGAGTGAAAGAAAAAAGGAAGAAAGAGGTGCCGTAGTGGAGGGCTCCGGAATAATTTCTACCAGCAGGAGATCTTTAACGTGCACTGACTGCACACAGCACACGGGCGCCTTAGGGTTTCGCCTTCATAAAAACGCTGCCGCCGCGGTCGGGTTCAAACCCGGGAACTCCGGATCAGTAGCCGAGCGCTCTAACCACTGAGCCACCGCGGCGGGTCGTTCAGATGTCCAGGCAGCCCATTCAAGCCAACAGCGATGTGGTATGGTGCGAAAGCTAGAAGTGAGTCACGGGAATTGTAGACGAGACGAGCTGGCTGGGTGAAAGGAGAGGAAGTCGTAAACGGGATAGAGGCGGAGGCGGGGATAGGCGGTGGTGGAGGGTCGGATTAGAGATGGGTTGAAAATAGGAAAGCGGCGGGGGGGGGGGGGGGGCAGCAAAGGAGGCGTTAGGCAGTGGGGAGGAATTCTGTGACGCCAGTGCGGTCCGAATGAGCAATGGCGCTTTTGGGCACAATGGAGGAAGACGTCATGGTACGACGGGCACGTGCTCGAGGTTCAGGCGAATGGTGAGGTTTTGAAAATAGTGGAAAAAGGAGGTGCGAATATAGACGAGGGAGAAATCAACTTAGAGCCTGTAAAAATAGGGAAGATAAGTAAAAACAAAAAGCCAGGTTAGGGAGAAGGGGCAGTCGGATCATTAGTGAGCAAATTGGGAACAAAGGATAAAAATTAGAGGAAAAATTTTAAAAAGTGAGGTGGAAAGAGGCCTGACGTTTCGGAGGAAAGGTGCGCTACCTATTGTAAAGGAAAGAAAAATAAGCGAGAAAAAGTCACTTTCACATAGAAAACAAGAACAAAGGAAACAGGCACGGAGTTTTAAAGCCGAAGAAAGGTGATATCTCAGCTGGGAGAGGGAAGAGAGATCGAGGAAGTGAATCTTGAGGAGGCGAGCGAAAGGAATATAGATGAGTTTAAAGCGACCTGAGGACAATTTCATCAAATTCTCATTATTGTGTCTTAATGGGTTGCCACTCTTTTTTCGTCGCAAAAAGTATACTTCCGACAGTGTGCATTTTTATTCTGAGTCCGCGTTCATTCATCGCATGACCCCTACTCCTCAGTGCTGAGTGGTGTACAACGCTTTAGCTTCACCACACCTTAAGTATCTGTCACTTGTTTCCTTGCATAGATTTCAGCCACTGCCTCCTCTCAACTGACTGCCGGTCAGATCTTTGGGCGTTCTTTACTTTGCCTGCGCACGTTGTTGAACATGGCTGAGATTATCCGCCGAAGTGATCGTGATAATTTACAAGTGATATTGCCAGTAAAGCATGGGCTGTAGTATTTTTCGTGTTTATTGTTTAGTTCGAGCCAACTTTGCTGTAGCAAGTGACCAAAATAGTACTCTATTTGAAAATTAGGTGAACACAGTGCACGGTTTGGCTCGTACAAACGAAGTACTGCTGGCAGTATCCCTATTCGGGAATAGACCCCATAGTCATTTACGGGCAGGGGGACCCGAGCGACGACGTATTCGTGACTTACGGCTTGCCAGTGCAAGCCGTCGAGCTCCATTCGTGTATCCCTAATCCTACAAGAGTGTCATTGTCGTGGCTCTCTTAATCATCCCCGTCTCTAGCACTGACGTCTCCTGAACTCTAAGCTCTATAGTATACCAAAAAAGACAGGTGATGGCCTCAAAGGAATAAGCACACAGAGCCGGTAGGGGAGGCATTCTCCAACCTGAATACCCGAGAAAGGCGTCCCCAATTTTAACCGTTGTATTCCCTGAACCTTCCCACCAAACTCCTCACCCATAATGTATAGTTCCTTCGTCTACTTTCAGTGAATCAACATCATCCCCTTGCATGTCTGTCCTTAATTCTGACCCTCTCACGGCGCATCGGGAGCATGTCGTTCAGAACTACAGGGTACTCTCCAGAGGGGAGGACTGCCCAGCCAGCCAGGAAGGGAAGATTGCTTTAATCCGGTTTCATCCGGTTGCGGGGCGGAGCTGGTCTTCATGGGGCGTGGCGCGTATCGATAGCCTCGCAGTGTGCCCTACGCGGCGAAGTGGGCTGTTGTTCGTTATATGAGAGCAACACCGAAGACCGCGGGGGCGCGAAGCATTGGATGAGAAGCGGGGGTGCGGAAAAAAACCCATTTACAGGCTACATCATATATCATTTTTGATGTCAAAGATGCAGTGAAGGCCCAGTAATTGTCTCACATTTAGGTGGACACCAGAACCGTGCCATAACGGAAGGGAGGAAGGTGGGAGTGAAAGAAGAAAAAGAGAAAGTGGTGCCGTAGTGTAGGGCGCTTCGGAATAATTTCGACCATGATATCTCGTCTAAGATAACATCGGGAGATAATTTAGAACTATTTCCTGAGGCATTTTCATTCTTATTGTCACTACTGCTGACGTCACGTCACTATTGGTTGGAAAGGATTAAAGTAGGATGAGAGACAGCATTAAGAAAATTGGCGGTGGTTAAACCTGTAGTGACGCGATAGGCACAGCTGGCCGAGTGGTACTTGCTCAGTAGAATTGCAAAGCCAGTCTGTCGCCGCTCCGTTTCGCTGAACGTTCCATCTTCATCTTCGTCCCACTTGACATGGCGCATGTGCACAGCTGTGGCAGCTCGGTTTTGCGGGCGCACCGCGCCGCCGGCAGCAGCAGCTGCTTCGCACCACGTGGCTGGTTACGTGACCAACCAGGTGACGAACCACGTGATCAGCCACGGCGCCGCGCCGCCGGCAGCTGCTCCGCATCATGTGACCAACCACGTGACAGCGTGGAGGCGCAGCCACAGGGTGGCGGCTCCGCCACCGCCACGACCACGCTGAATGCTCAAAATGCTACCGTAATGTAGTTATCGCTACAAAATGGAAGGCACAATGCATAATCATAAGGTCACATGCCTTCGGTGCCAGCGATGTGAAGGTCTCGGTCTTAATTACCCACAGACCTCCTCTGTATTCACTGCAGTTCTCCTTCCCACATTTAATCTGCGTACCATTTAATACACTGTCTTTGTTTCGTTCCCCGAAACCTCGAAAATTATTGTTTATAATGCAGACCAATTTGGCTCTTAAAGTTTGAAGCCGGGCTTTCCGTGCCACCTACCTCCTCTGTCCTGTGTATATCCCCAAACTTCCTGAAAGCCTCTCGCGAAGCATCGGGAGCTGCTGCTCTACCTTTTCTCCTCGCGTATATCCATGAGCCAGCGGTAAGCGCTCTACACCGCCCTGAACCCTCTCTCCCTAACATTTTTACAGTGTTTGCAGCGAGAGCTCACATTATTTCAGATATCATTCTTCCCGGAACTGCTAAGGCAGCCCCTCGCCGTGGTTTATGCTCTTCCCGAATGTCCTGTTGTGAGTACAGTCGCTGGGCATCCCGCACACTTCCGGCATCTCCCAAATCGGTGATACTAAGAGATAAAGAGTTAGTAATTTCTGGTATACATGTCACACCTCCTCAATAACAAGCAATAAGGGTTCCTCGCGGCGTCATTTGAAAGCACCACCTCGTTATGTCGGAATCTTTGAAAGTACTGATTCTCTTCTCGTGCAATTTAAAAAGTCTTGCGTTATATAATTTGGAGGCTTTATTCTTTCTATTAACCTTGTCGCTTAGTTTCACGCGCTTGGGCGCGTTTTCTCCCATTTTTCCCTCGTGCAGCGATAGCGAACTATTCGGAACTTCAAGGGATGCGGCGAATGAGCTAGTTAGAAGCGATGTTTTGGGGAAGCGGATGGAAAGGAAGGAAGGAAGGAAGGAAGGAGGGAAAAAGAGAGAGAGAAAGAGAGAAAGAGAGAAAAAGAGAAAGAGAGATAGAAATAGAGAGAGAGGAATAAAGAGAGAAATAGAGAGAGGAATAAAGAGAGAAATAACTTAAGAGTTAAAGAGTGAGAGAGAAAGGTTGTGGTGGCGAAAGTACGGAACTGACTTCAGAATAGAGTGAAGCGTTAACCGCTAAGTTTTTCCCCGTGCGATCGAAAGGAAGCCTGGATGCGAGCCAAAGTGGAGGCGATGATGGAGATTGATCCGCCGAATTCAAATGAACAGGCTGCCTTCGTTTCGAGGAGAGACCGATTCGAAAGCGAAATGTACTTCCCTCTTCGTGGTTCGGGAAGGCGGGAAAAAAGGCAGAGCTCTGACGCGTTTTCCACTGGCTTCGCGGTGGTCGCTTCGTCATCTCATCCGCGTACTCGCCATAGGGCTTAACGAGGACTAACTGTTGGGTCTAGATTAGAATGTATATCGAAACGCGCGTGTGCGTAATGCTTCGTGCGTACGTTCTTTACAAATCTTTAGGTTGTTTTAAAAAAAAATTTCGTAAAGTTTCCTAGCCACGTAACGGCACAACCGTTTCTGCTGCCGAATGGTATGCGGCAATAAATCGTCGCGGAATATTCTGGTCACTACTCTGCGCCCTGAGGTTTCATACAAAGGCTTTGGAGACGAGCCTTCGGCATTCTGACCTTGTTCACCCTTGCCCGTCGTAAGTGCTTTATGGCAAGCATAAAACGTACAGCAACGCACTATTTCTTTCGTGCGTAAAAACATTTTGATTAGTGTTTATTCTTTAACGTAAGTAAGCCGGCTTCAACTTAGCGGAAATGAGACGTCAGAATGCCGATCAAATTAAAGGGTCCGTGTTACTGTTGAGACATTTTTTATGCTTCTGCACACACAAATCTGTTTGATGCTTTGAAGTCGTGATTATCCAAGAGCGCTATGTTCCGCGCACGTAAGGCATGCGCCCAAAATTTCCTTGGTCAGAGGATCTGCTTCTCAGCAGTGCACTGCTGCTCTTGAGACGCCTATGAAGCTGCCAATGTTCTCAGAGTAGGGACTGGCACTTCTCCTAAACTTCGCCGACATTTTATGGTTCGGGGTTGTGGTAAACGCGCTAATAGAAGACTGGAAAGCACACCGCGTGACTTTGGAACTTTTGACGCATCCTGTAGGCCCACTGTGGATTCCTGAAGCGTGTTCACTGTTACTGTCACACGTGAACATGTTTCAGTCGGAAACAGCAACGCCGGCAGTACCGTTTACGGGACTGTTCGGCTGCTTGGAATCCCTCTTCCGCCGTATTACATACAAATCCAAGCTAAGGAACACGTAAAAGTGCAGTGTACAATTTACGCGACCACATGCTCTGGTTAATGGACGGCACTGTCAGTAAGGCTACGCTCAGCAAAGAAAAGAATTACAGAACCGCGGTTCTGAACATGAAGCCTTAAAGAGACGAAGGAAAAAAAAAACTACATAAGTATGGTGTTTCTTTTAACATCATGCGAGGTTAAGTGGTCCTGTAAAAGAGAGTTATTGAGCGTTTTGCGATAGCCAGTTGCGAAGTTTGCTGAACAAAGCTGTCTCTGAATTTTTCGCTTATTTTTAATAACCCCGCACGAAGAGCCTTTTTTTTTCGTACGGTTCAAGAGGAGCGCTATGTAAGATGGCTTTCCAAATTTTTGTTATGTATTTTTTGTCGTTTTTATTTTATTTGCTGTGGTACACACCTTGTTATGCGATGCATCTGAACTACCACTTCCAGTGTGAAGCAATTTTTAAAGTATTCTGTTATAGGAGCAATCGAGGTCAAACTGCTAAAGAGGTAACGTGCTCTCATTAGTGCTATATTATTCCGCGTGGTATCTATATGCCTATTTTCGTTTCGAACGCGTTTCTGCGACTGATAGAATAAAATGTGCTTTTTCCTTTCATTCACGGGAATACCAGCGATTACTTCGACGCCTATTTATGCATAAATAAACATTAGTGCAGAAATGGGCACTCGCGAAGAACCAATACCCCGTATGAGGAAGGAAAGAAAGCACGAGAGGTGTACTATGTTCATGAGTCTGCGTATTTATATCCATACTTATGGTCAGCGTATGTTGCTACCGCCTGTTTATCAAGATAGTGCTCTGATCAACATTCCCATGACTCATTAAGTGCCTACAACCTCCATAGAGGCCTTCGTGGCTAAACTGTATAAGATATTGTTGTTGTTGTTCCCCTCACAAAATGGCACATACCCACAAGGGGGATTGGCCATAACCAGGCGGTGACTATTTAAATTGCAGATTGCATATGGCAAGCGTGGGATGACCTAAAAAAAATTGTGTAACTCTGTTTCCGTAGCAGAGGAGGTTGCAGGAGGTTAGGACGACCTAACAAACTGAAAATTAGCTAAGGGAATTATTAAAAAAAAGATTGAGAGAGAGAGAGAGAGTAGGAATTGCAAAAAGTAGTTACCCAAATACGAAAGCTTATGATGGTATGGGCAGTACGAAAGCTTATGTTGGTAGACGTTTTGATTCTAGTAGATAATTTTACAAGAAATGATGGATCCGGGTGCCTGCCTAAACATGAGCTCCATCGCTGCGCGAGCTCTGGGTTGAAAAATCGCATGAACACACATCATTTCGGCACCGATAGCATTAAAAAGAGCGCAAAGCTTGTTAAGATGCGAGGTATAAAACAATGTGGCGGTGATGCACGCCGGAAGTAAAGGTGAGCGTCAGCTCCGCCTCCTCTTATTGGAGAGAAGATGCTGCTTACAAATTGCTTAATTTTGCGTCTGCGATACATGAATACCTGCGTTCAAGGCTTCGCGAAACCTAAACGGAGTCAGTTTTTGTAGTTCTGCCCGCGGCAGACGGGAAGCCAGGGGAAAATATTGCCGTCATTTCGCGGCGCCACGGAAGGACGGGGTGAGAAAAGGGAAGAAGCATAAGAAGGGGGGGGGGGGGGGGGAAGAATTCGCCGACTAGAAAACACGAAAGTGCATTGCAAAGAAGACGACGACGCTCGATAGGTGGCGGCTGCACGTTTCTTCGCCGTAGCTGTCCCTGCCAGACTACGGCGACTTTATGAATCGATCGGAAAGGCTTTGGGAAGCCTGCGAGCAAACTGCGAGAGGAGGGAGGGGAAAGAGTGCGGAGCGAGCGAAGGAAAAGAGGGGCATGGCCGGGAAAAACGGGACGGGTGAAGGATATAAGGAAAGCTGGGCGACGGTGTGGGGACTGTGGGGAGTGAAGAACAGAGCGTGACCTGGGGACCTGGGGAAAAGTGGAGAGGAAGGAAAACAATAGACCCCTTTTCTCACAAGCTGCCAGAGCGCTGAGGATGCTTCATCATCGAGCTGTTGCTTCTTTATTGGGGCAGGATCCGGAAAAGAGAGGAGGATGAGGAAGAACAACACTGTGCTGTCCTTTTTTTTTCTGGTGTTTGCTGTGGTAGCAGGCGGTCTTGCTTGCTAGAAAAATGACAACTTTCACGGGTAGAATTGTAAATGAGGTTAGTACTTTGGTAATATTCACAGGTGTTAGGATGTTCACCATAGGCACCTAGCCACCGCGGCGGCATATAGAATTTTCTTTTATATTCGGCTGTTTTTGTCAGTACTGTCCAACTATAATACTGCCAGCAAATAACGAACGCTTACAGATGATCAGCACACAACTGCTTGTCCTGATGCGAGCATCCTCTTTGAAAGTGCCACCTGAATCACAATTCTTCAGGTGGCACATCTGAAAAACGTTCTTTTCATGATTCACGTGTTTCATGGATGAGAGCCACCAGAATAACGTTCTGTCTGCGCAGCAGGCGAACGCAGGAGCTTTCAGTTAATGCGCACTACCATACACTGGCGGCAGGAATGTCTATAAGCACAGAAAGTCCCTCGATAATTTATCTTCCAACTTAATCAATATTAGGATGCCGTGGTTCGGTGCACACCGCGCATAGTTTCAGAATAGTCATTTGGTGTAAGTTATTTGGTCAGGTTATTTGGTGCAAACCTTTTATATCACGATGTCGTCTAACGAGGCATTAGGACGTTTGTTCTGCTTATTCTTTAACTTTTCTATTCTTTCTAGCGATTAGAAAGTTTATCATCAAATTCCATAGTCCTGCTGTCTCCCATTTCAGCACTAGCCCCCACCTCCATCTCCTCCATATATACCACCTTCTTGAATATTCACCCTCATTTCTGTGACGACTTGGTCAGAAAACTTAACCCGAATTCCATTATCTCAACTTTCAACGCGTAAGCCGATATGTTATGCTCGAGTCCCGGCAGCTTAATGGGGTTTCCTACGAGTCCTCTCGCTTTGAGTTCTCGTACCCTTTTTTGTGCGCATGCGCCAAACAGTTATTCAGGTGCAGACATGCTTCAACTTCCGGGAGCTCAGATAGTTGCCTTTCGAACTGTAGAAAAAATAAGGAGAGGGTTGCAGGCTCACTCTGCTCACCTGTCGGAACTACGGGCGTTAAAACCAGGTCCAGCAAACCTGCATCACTCATGCAAAGAGGCTTAAAACGAATCTTACTGAAAGAGGGCTTAAATAATTTCGAGGGACAGCATGGACCTTTAGCACAGTTAGTAACTGTGTGGTACGACTGTTAAGAAACTATACAACTCACTGAGGTCTCTCCAGCGGAGTTTCAGGTATGAAGACGCATCTAGAGCTGCTCGAAACGCACGCTTCGAAGAAACTAAGTGTGTCCGACGCAATGCCAGCACGAGCAGCTGATCTGCAAGCATTTCTATAAAAAGGTGCAGTTTACACCATAACCGAGTTTTCGCCGCATTACCGCCCCGTATTATGTGGACTGCATCAAACTACCGTTGAGTGAACGACACAGGGATTACATTTAGATTAAAATCTGTAATAAAACGGTTTGTGTAATTCAAGTATAATAACAACAACAAAATACGAGGCAATATTCACTGATGACCGATGTGTGTTAAATCCTCTCGGCCACTAACATTCCCTGTCAATCTCAGGCCATAGCGATGAAGGTGCACATGTACAGCGATTACTCCAACAGTCACAAGCGGGGAAATGGAGTATTGTCATCACATTGTTAGTTCGATGTCTGCCGAAGTTTAGAAAGAATTTCCTCGGGAGAACAAAGCAAGCATACGCGCCTCTTATTGACGAGCAGTTGCTGAACATAACTATTGAGTTTTAAATTAATACGTGTTACCCCCGCAAGGTATGAGTACATGACTAAATGTAGCCTAACGTGCAATTTATTTTTAAAAGGGTAGACGTGCGGGCTAGTTGGTGGTTCATACTTAGTTCAAACAGCACAAAAGACGCGGGCGCAGAAGGGACACACAAGACACACACAGCGCTGTGTGTGTCTTGTGTGTCCCTTCTGCGCCCGCGTCTTTTGCGCTGTTAATAATTGGTTTTTGAGTGGAAAAGAAATGGCGCAGTATCTGCCTCATATATCGTTGGACGCCTGAACCGCGCCGTAAGGGAAGGGATAAAGGAGGGAGTCGAATAAGAAAGGAAGAAAGAGGTGCCGTAGTGGAGGGCTCCGGAACAGTTTCGGCCACCTGGGGATCTTTAACGTGCACTGACATCGCACAGCACACGGGCGCCTTAGCGTTTTTCCTCCATAAAAACGCAGCCGCCGCGGTCGGGTTCGAACCCGGGAACTCCGGATCAGTAGTCGAGCGCCCTAACTACTGAGCCACCGCGGCGGGTCTTTTGCGCTGTTTAAATCACATTTCTTTTGTTCTCTTTTTCTCGTCCTCTGCATCGCTGCGCACAACACGTTCAAGTGGATGCCGTGGCTCTCTAACACGTGCCATTCAAAATTCCTCGCTCGCTCATGCTGGCAGTGACGTGAAGTTGGGCTCTAATTCACGACGTTTCGGCTGGAGGACCAGCCTTTCGAAAAAGGCTGGTCCTCCAGCCGAAACGACGTGAAAGAGCCTGCCTAGACCCTTCTCTTGCCGTTCAACCCCTAAAGCGTCCCGTGTCCTCGTCGCTCCGTGCGTGGAGAGGAGGCGCCTTCAAGGGGCAGGAAGGGAAGGGAGCTGGAGTATAGGCATTCCACAGGAACGCCGGTAGTACAGCGCGCATTGGATGCGAGAGCACGTAGATGCATAGCGGCATCGGCTACTCGCTCGGTAAATTAGCGTGCCTAACAGAAGTGCTTGGTTCGGTTTATGGGGGTTTATCGTCCCAAAGCGGCGCAGGCTATGAGGGACGGCGTAGTTGAGGGCTCCGGCAATTTCGACCCCCTGGGGTTCTTTAACGTGCAATGACATCGCACAGCGCACAGGCATCTAGAATTTCGCCTCCATCGAAATTCGACCAGCCGCGGGCCGGATCGAAGCCGCGTCTTGCTGTTGCTAAGACCTGTGAAAGGTTAGCGAATGATTGGTAATAAAGCATACCGTAAGCTGGAGTCGGAAAAATGTGACCGACGACGCAGTCAGTGTAGAAAGTTGATGAAAATGTGCGGCAGCGCAACAGGTGTATCTTTAGGTTTTGCACAATACAGAGCCTCAGTGCACTTCGACGTCTGATCTGTGATGCATTTACTTTCAACTAGACCTGTAAGTCGGAAGGAAACTGCAGAATCAGTCAGCGTCCATTGCCTCTCATCACCCGTTTAGAGAAAAAAAAATTGCCTCTAGGGACTCCCGTCCAATTTATGATGAAAGGAGAAGATTTGATTCGCTCTCTCCCACTAAATCTGGCCATCTTTTTCACTTTGTCGCTAAAGAGGCTCAATTAGGCGTATCGTTAACTGTCCAGGGTTTCCATTACACGATTCTTCACTTCTTGTGTATTCCTTCATCAAGTAAGCTTTGAAGTCGTGTAATAAAGCTATTTACTCAAGTGTAAGCAGAGGCACAGTTGGTGCAAGCCGTTAATTAAGTGTTCAAATAAACATTTCAAACGGTAGTAAAAAATGTTCTCAAGCAAACCACACTTTACCATCCGAGTACAAGCCGTCAAACCGATAAGGCATTGCAAACCGGAAGAGGTGGTTTCCATGTGTTTGTATATTGGCTCAGAGCAGCCGACTGTGTGATAACTAAAGCCCCGAGCTCCTCAGTGCGAACGCTTAATCGAGGCAAATCGAACGCATAATTTTGATGCCCCTTACCACCACGGTCAACTTTCTTGCAAGTTCTCGGAATGCGTTAGACATTTAGGGACGTTTTGTGCATGCAGCCATGCTGTGGTGACAAAAAATACTGGAACCGAACAATTTTAAGTTTGAGGCTGATCCTGTTTACGCCCGATATACTTTTGTAATCTTTCATGTGAACATCGTTCTCAGCCCGAACACATATTCCATAAAGAAAAAATATACAAAAAGTCGAATAGAAATATCCGTCACAAGATTTCTTTAGCCTCAACAGTGGAATTTTTTCTGCACTATGCTTGATATGTTTCCTGAACTGCGTACGGCAGCGCAGTTGTTTGTGCGCTTTAAAGTGCAGGAAACACTGCATGTAGCAATATATTCTACTTAGGGCGTATGCCATTTCTTTTTGAAAACACAGAAAACAATGTACTCGTAAAGCAGTGCAGGATACGAACACACTCGGACTCTTCTTTTCATCATTCAATATGTGTAACTGCAGAGGTGTGTGATAAGCGCTTGGAGACCGATTGAAGGAAATTCAGTTTGCTCTCTAGTATTGAACAGAATGCGCACCCTTTGCAGAATTATTTTCTTGAGTAAGAGATAAATCCGGCCAATGGAGAGCCAAACTAAGAGCTATGGTCGTTCTTAGACATACCCTCCATGTTTGCATTTTCTCGGAATCGACATGTTCTCCAAAAAAAAAAAGGCTTCTATTAATCTTATATTTTTGGCAGAAGATATAAAGTGGCCCTATTCCTACCTATTTTGCAACGAGCCATGTGTGACAATTGAATAACTTTCTTTTATAATTTTAATTTCTCTTGCGCTTCGACAGAGAACAAATTTCCCAATCAGAACCTCACTTCGCGTCGCGAACGTGTCGCTCAAAGAAAAAGCAGTGGACGCGAATAGCGACCTATTGTAAGAAGTAGCGCCATCCCATTTAGAAAAATTGATTTTTTTTGGACTCCTTCTTTATCTCGCGACTACGCGGAACAGTTGATGAACCTCGATAGAAGCGTTGGGAAAACGAAACTATAGTCGTAAGCGGCAATCCGTAAATTAATGCAAAAAATTACAAAGTGATAGCACTACCAACTGTAAAAAAGGCGATGGCCATTGCAGTGAGACGGTAATGTACGTTGAGAAAAGAAAAATGGCTTCGGAACTGACTCTGTTTGCACTAACGCAACGGTGCACACAAATAGGGGTGTTCTCGCAATAGCATGAAATGAAAGTTTTTCTTTTTTGCGTCCTTTGTGGAATGTAACTTGCGACGGCGAAGGATAATGATGGAGCATTTTCTTCGGTGCAGCGTCATGAAAGCCAGAGATGGATCTATATAACGACTCCTTCGTGGCCATTCATCGCGTTCACACAACCTACCAGAGTGGGGCCTGTCGGTCCTTTGATGGGTCATGGAAATAATAAAATTTAAATTGAACTGGAATGAGACTATGCTGTTCTGACGCAAGATCGGCATCATCGATCATTGAAGGGCCGATTACAGGAACCTGCTTATATTGTAACGAATTATGACTGAGCGATACGATTGGAAAGGCCTGCGCTAACGTGATCCGCTTGCGAACAACAAACGGCCAATTAAAAACTGTCCTTACATGCCAGAAACCTGTTTGAAACCAGCCATTGTTTATACGTGAAGGCAGCTACAGATTCTTCATGCACTGAACGGCTTTACTGACAGATTGTATAGATGGCGTTGGCGACAGCTCTTTCCCTTCTTCCCATTGTGATTTTCAGGGCTCCCCCGGATCCGTGCTTCGATTAAGCAAGCCGACGGATCGGGCCTTTGTCGGCGCCTGGTAAACGCAGCTACTGATTGTCATGTCTGGAAACCTGGAGACGAGGGACGAACTGAAGGCAATCTAATTACGAAGTCGAGGGAAGAAGGCAAAGGAGAAGGGATGTAGACCTCGTGTTTGAAGTGAGTGCTTCAGGCCAGAGCGCGCCTACTGTGCAGACATTGAAAAGGCCGTGTTTGTGAGAGGGAAGTGGGAGGCTGGGTAAACAGAAATCAGGCGCTGCAATTGCTGCTGGCTTGTTCATCCTTAGTTTTAGAGTGTGCAGCGGCTGCCGCTTGCAGGATATGCAGATATGTAACAAAAGAGCCTAGAAGAGTGGCGAGTGTTTCGGCGCGATCGCTCTAATGCTGAACACGAACGGAGAACAAGCCGGCGCAACTCGGCTGCACTGCGAGAAATGGAAAATTTTGAGTACAGAAAGAATCCGCTCGGGGATAAAGGGGACCAGTGCACAATCTTTCATTAAAGTGGCACCGGAAGTTGCAGTAGTTCCCGAAAAAACATGTCTTTGATAGAGGCTTATTAGTGAGGAAGAAATTTTAAAGCGAGTCTAAATAAACACATGAGATCTCTCATAGAGCGAAGGTAGTGGCGTGCGCGCAAGACATTTTTTTTTCGGCGTCGCTCGCGTGAACTCAGAACAGCTTAACAGAGTAAGAGCAATTCTGCACGAAAGCCTAGTGGAAGAGTCAAACTAGTGCGAAAAAAGAAAAATTAAGACAAAGCTCACTGAGCTTGTTTCGGGACATTCTAACGCCGTGATGTATTGATCCTGCTTAAGCAAAGTGACACCATTATTTTGGTTACAGTAATACTTGTATTAAGTAACACCATTATTCTGGTTGCACTAATACTTTAATTAAGCCGCCGCTGTGGCCGAGTGGCTATGGCGCTCGGCTGCTGCCCTGAAAAACGCGGGTTCGATCCCGGCCGCGGCGGTCGACTGTCGATGGGGCGAAATTCTAGAGGCCCGTGTGCTGTGCACGCTAAAGAACCCCAGGTAGTCGAGATTTCTGGAGCCCTTCACTACGGCGTCTCTCATAGCCTGAGTCGCTTTGGGACGTTAAACCCCCATCCATAAACCAAACCAATACTTTATTTACTGTAACCAGAATTCTGGTGTTACTTTACTTAATCAGGATGAATACATCGTGGCTTTTGAATATCCCGAAACAAGCTGAGTGAGCTTTGTCTTTTTCCGCATTATTTTCATAATGGTCCACATGCGGGACTTTGGTAAGGGTTAAAATGAGGAACTTAAGGGATGAAAGAGACATGCAAAGTGGCAGGAGAACTGCTGCGTTTTTGCGATCGAATGGTGGTGGTGTAAACTTTATTACATACAGGGACGCACAGGTCCTTGGGCCCCCGGGCGCCACTGCACTCAAACGTTTATGACCCGGAGGCTCCTGCCCGAATGCGTTTTGCGTGTTCGCGAAAAGTTTGCTCTGCTGAGTTTTAAATTAGTGGCCGAAATTATTCCGGAGCCCTCCACTACGGCAACTCTTCCTTCCTTTCTGCTTTCACTCCCTCCTTTATCCCTTCCCTTACGGCGCGGTTCAGGTGTCCAACGATATATGAGACAGATACTGCGCCATTTCCTTTCCCCCCAAAACCAATTATTATTATTATCGGAGCTGAGTGCGACACCACCGATTCGATATTCACCGTCGGACGGGCGTCCGTAAAAAGTAGGAACATCCTTTATGTTTACTGACGCTTTATATTGTACTTATTTTTATCCGGAATCAATCTCGCGACCATCCTTTGTCACTGTTTTTTTTTTTCACGACGGCAAAAAAAGGTCGCAAGGGCATAGCAGTTCCGCGCTGCGACGCCACTGAGACCTTTACCCGCGCAAGTCTAAAACAGCCGAGCCTTCTTTCCGATAGCCAAGCCGAAGCCAAGCTAAGCTAAATTGAAGTCGCTTCTGAAGCACTTGCCGTCCTTACTTTAGGCGTGCTCCACCACTCCTGTAAGTACACGCTTCTACATTCACAGAAGTGCCCTATACTTATATATATATATATATATATATATATATATATATATATATATATATATATATATATATATATATATATATATATGGTCTCAAGGCTCAGAGAACAGCCTAATTTTCTCATCCTATTCTTCATTTGTTCTTTGCTTTGTTTTTAGTCTTTCCAATGTGCGACGTTTCGATTAAACGTAGCCGCTTTCAAGTTTTGTTTTGTTTATCCTATCTCCTTTTGTTCCTTTATTTTCGTCTCATTCTTTCGTTACCCGCGAATTTTACATTAAGCGCCTTTCTGTTCTCGAAGAGGGGACTTCATCGCCCCATTGCAATCTTCGTCTTCTTCCCAACGCTAGCTCCGGTGTCCCCGGAATGGACAGTAAGGCAATCGCAGCGTTGGCCCAAAGCCGATTTCAGCTAATTGAGCGCGAAATTGAGAACTCTGTTCACCGGGAGGAAATCGAAACAAAAATCGTGAGTGTTTATTATTAGGATTCCTAGGAGCGAACTACAGCGGAACAGCTGCGGGTATTTTGGTTTGGACGGAAATGAATTAAAACGCCTTTCGCGTTAGAGGGTGATAATAGAAAAAAATGAGAACGAGAACATCGTACTAGCAGAAGGAGTGGCTTAGGAAAGAATTCAGAATCACTTAAGCCTGTTTTCATAATTTTACCTAGAATTATAATTAAAAAGGTAGCAGGTCCCAACCGATGTCCCAACCGAAAACAGAAAAAGAGCTGGGGTCTTAGTAAAAAAAAGTGTTTAAAAAAAGGCGAATAAATCAAAGCAATAAACGAAGCATTCCACAACAATGAAACTTTCAAACAAGGGCTTGTTATTGACATTTGGAACTCTTTAGGCCCGCGTTATATTGTAAGCGTTATAGTTCATACGAATTTGACGTAAGGTACGATTGCGGCGTCCCCCCAGAAGTGGGAAAAATCACTGCCGCTTTCATTCAAATATAATTATTCATTTTCTGACGCTCAGGTTGTACGTTGCAAGAGCAAGAATCAGGCTCTTGAAAACAAAAAAAAAGGAATCAGGTTTCGTTGTAGGGGGTGACGACTTATCAGCTGCGAGGGACGTTGGAAATAGCGACGACGGTTCTATAGCCCATAGCGTAGGAATTCATAACTTCTATGCAGTAAAACGTTTTCAATCAATCAATCAATCAATCAATCAATCAATCAATCAATCAATCAATCAATCAATCAATCAATCAATCCTTCGGTCAGTTAGTCATGCAGTTAGTCAGTCAGTCAGTCAGTCAGTCAGTCAGTCATTCAGTCAGTCAGTCTGACTACATGACTGCATGACTGACTGGCTGTCATGTAGTCGGTCAGTCAGTCAGTCAATCAATCAAAAACAAATAATCAAGCAGACCAATACCAGCATGCTGTTTGAGGCAGCCTTAGCTATTAATTCCGACAGCGCTAAATGGTGCATTCGTTAACCTCAACTTTCGCAACAAAAAAGAATCTCGGTTTCTGAAATCGAACTAAAAGGAGCCCACCAGGGTTTCGTTGACAGCGAGACATTATGTGAGAAGACATGAAGCGTTAAAGAAAACAATATGCGATAAAAACATTTTTCCGAACCTGCTTTCCTAGTCCGCAGTTGTGACGTCGAAGGCTACCAAACCAGCAAAACTTAAAGAGCGAAACAGTAACGAAATAGTACACAAACTGCGCACGCATTCTCCCGCTTGGGAAAGATATCCATCTGCCCAATAACAGAGCTGCTAATAAACGACATGTCGTCTAAGTCAAAACTCGCGAATAACAATGCACTCGGACTGCACCAAACCATGGCTAACCTGTCGTGAATCAGCTTCCAGGACCCCGCTGTTCAAAGTAAATGGCCTTTGTGAGGCACCAACGCACATAGAGGCGACGAACGACGGTTGCCGCTGCGTTTTTCGAATCTTCTTTCCTTTCCTACAAGGAAGGAAAAACAGCGCCCCATTACGCAAAGACAAAGCGCAGAACAGGAAGTGGCACGTACGCACTATTGAATACCGATGACAAGCGTTGCCTCCTTGTCGTCCTGCGAACCGCTTCCAGACGACGAGCTCTTAAAGAGTTGCTTTTTTTTCTTTGACGTCGATTCGTTGAGCATGTCCTCTCTCTCTCTTTTTATTTATCTACCTGTATTTTTGTCTCTTCTGCGAGGTTTTCAATCCTGGCTAAGCATCGATTATTGATGTTCTCAACGGCACTCGCAGTCAACAGTGACGTGATAAGCAGACGTTTCGCTCGCACAACACTCTCGGCGTTGCCGGCAGGGGCATAATGTTAGATTTGCGCAAAAAAGAAAAAAGAAATAAACGAACGCTTGCGGTCTATCTACGATCAGAGTTGTGAAAAGGAAGCATGAAACACATCGATCAGGCATTTTCGATCGATTGACAGCGGGATATGGCATATGTGGTTTAAGCATCACTGGGCATGCGCATCATAAGCTCTTGTCAACACTCTAGGTGCGACGTGAATATGCCTACGGGTCGAGGCTGTGCACATTTAACCAAGGCCAGATAGTCGATGTGCAATAATTTGCTGCACGCGAACTCATATATGAAGGTTAGAGCGGTGAAGTGCACCGGTTGTAGGTCGCGAAGCTGCTTCTATGTAGGCTTGCGCACTTAGCCTATTGATTGGTTGGTTGATTAACAAAGCCTTGCTGACTTTCGATTGACAACAATTGCATCTTTTACACAAATTTTCTACCGTATGTTAGCCGTTTTGATGAATTAAGAGATCCCGCTATTATTGATGGGGGGATAACACAATTATCAGCAAGTAGACGTTTGTCAGAAAAGACATTATTGGGTAGGTCGTTAACATAAATTAAGAAAATAAACGGGGCCAAGAACATGTACCTCAATCCATATGGTGATGATCTCTTTGTTTGTTTTTACCTTGACACCAAACTGTTGTCATCTGCTGTTAAGCCGAAGGGAAACTCAAGCTCTGACGGTCGAACCGAGGATCAATACAAACAAGCCCCAGCCGCCGGCAGTTTTTCTGTTGTCTTGTTTCCTCTACCAGGAGGCTTAACTGCGTAGTGCCTTGCCGGTACATATTTGGTTTTGCTTTTGCTCTTTCTATTTTGCCCCGTCTAGAGCGTATGAACAAGACCCTTGCGATATTAGTTGGCTAGCTCACTGAGGTTCCTTTCAGAAGCCCAATAGGAGTCACCTCCGCTGGCAAGCCTGCTGGGACTAATGCATCGCCTCTTCTTATACATTCACTGCCTCGATCATCTTACGTCAGGCGGGACGCCATGTGCTTTAACAAAGCGCAAGCCAATGCTAATAGCAGATTCAATAATGGTACAATGTAATGATGCCTTTACTCTTATTCTATTTCATTAAAGCCGTGCCCTTCACCAACGCGCAGGTAGAGGTGCTTTAACCTACCCATGGGCTATAGAGATGCCGTTGAGTTTGTCAGCGCATTTATTGTAGTCATTACCGGCGTGAAGGGAACACACTACATTTTCCTGCGAATGCAATAACCGGCTGTGTGCTGTGCGATGTCAGTGCACGTTAAAGATCCCCAGGTGGTCGAAATTATTCCAGAGCCCTCAACTACGGCACCTATTGTTCCTTTCTTCTTTCACTCCCTCCTTTATTCCTTCCCTTACGGCGCGGTTCAGGTGTCCAAAGATATACGGGACAGATACTGCGCCATTTCCTTTCCCCAAAAAACCAATTATTATTAATAACCGGCTGCGTTTCGATGGAGGTGAAACGCTGAGGCGCCCGTGTGCTGTGCGATGTCAGTGCATGTTAAAGATCCCCAGGTGGTCGAAATTATTCCGGAGCCCTCCACTACGGCACCTCTTTCTTCCTTTCTTCTTTCACTCTCTCTTTTATCCCTTCCCTTACGGCGCGGTTCAGGTGTCCAACGATATATATGACAGATCCTGCGCCATTTACTTTCCCCAAAAAACCAATTATTATTATTGCTAATAACCGGAGCGTGGAAAACCTAAGCCCAATCACGTAGAGGGAGTTAAAATCAAATGGAAATGCGTTTAGATTAGAATAATTATATAATTCCAGTCCACGTGCACATAGAGCTCTCTCTCACACACACACACACACACACACACACACACACACACACACACACACACACACACACACACACACACACACACACACACACACACACACACACACACACACACACACACACACACACACACGCGCGCGCGCGCACACACACACACACACACACACACACACACACACACACACACACACACACACACACACACACACACACACACACACACACACACACACACACACACACACACACACACACACACACACACACACACACACACACACACACACACACACACACACACACACACACACACACACACACACACACACACACACACACACACACACACACACACACACACACACACACACACACACACAAACAATTTCTCCTATTCCTTCGAATAGCAATTGATTCTACTGACAATAAAGGTAAACTCAGTGTCACAAAGGAACTAAATATGCAACATCTACAGTTCTACCGCTTGAGGAAGACAGCACGTGGGAGAAATGAAGAAAGACTGCCCCCGCGTCCTGTCACAGAAACGCCGCTAATACGGAAAGCACGTCGCGGTAAACGTGTTTTCCATTCGGCCGGTGCAGCATTTAATTCGCCCCCTTGTGCATTATAGATCCGTGCGATCCGCATTCTCCCTCTGTCTCTCCGCAGCGTCCCGGACGCCAAGACGATGCAGCAAATAATTAAATACATCGTGCACACACCACCGAGGCATTGCTTATAGAGGAGGCTAAAGCGCAAACTGTAAAGGTTCCAAGCGGCTCCTTCTCCTCTCTCGTCTTTAGAGCAGCTCAGAGGTGGTGGAAATGAAAAAAAAATCGCAGTTGTTGTGGGTCACGCAGACAAATTCGGTACAGGCGCGAGAGATCTGCCACTTTAGTTCGCTAGGTGGGGCTAGTTGAGTTCAATACCCGAACGGCGCAGTGTCTCTGTCCAACACACCTTCTGAGTTGAAGAGACGCGTGGTATGCTGAGCAGTATAAGTACTTCAACCTGGACGACAAAGTTATAAAACAGCCTTAACTCAATCGTAATGACAGTGAAGAAGGTCAAGGGTTGGCTAAAAGAAAATTGGTAGAATTACAATATAGTAGTAGTAGTAGTAGTAGTAAAGACTTTTATTCGACCATAATTTATAGGCCGAGCATGTCGACCGCCTGGGCGACCAGAAGCCGCTGTTCTTCTTCCCCTTCAGCGCCAAGCCAGTCGAGCCAGGTGGTGATGGATAGAAAGGGTGGGGGGAAGGAACCCGACTGCTGAGCAGCCGGGCAATAGAAGAGGCAATGGGCCAGGTCCGCATAGATGCAGGGGCAGTTGGGACAGGAAGGGTGCGATCGATAGCGATAGAGGAAGAGGCGGGACGGGGTGATAACTGCATTCATCTGAATGTGCCGAAGAAGGCGAGACTCCGGCACCGTGAGTGATGGATGAGGAGGAGGGTAAAGGCGTTTGTCGAGGCGGAGCTCAAGGTAGACCTCTTTTATGGTGCGGCGAAGGGTGAGCCTCCCACCGTCCTCCGAGGGCTTGGGCCAGGGGATCAACGGTGCCCGGAAAAGTGTGTCGCGGGCGAGCTGATGGGCCAGCTCATTGCCGTCAATCCCTGAATGCCCAGGGACCCAGCGGAGGAAAACGATGGAAGGCTGCAGTGCGGAGACCGCTCGCTCGACCTCCTGTTGGAGAGAAGGGGTCAGGGTGCGTTTCTGTATGTGGTGTATAGCGGCTTGTGAGTCTGAATAGACTGTGTACTCTTGGAGAGAGGGAAGGAGGGCAAATGACTGGAGGGCATGCGCAATGGCGAGGACCTCGAGGGACAATGCGTCTGGAGGGTGTAGATACGGCCCGCTGGTGTGGGTTTCAGGAGAAGGGAGGTGTGGATGGTACAGGGCGTAGCCGCAGGAACCTCGAGGAGCCACGAAGGAGGCATCCGTGTAAGCTACACCCTGGGTATCAAAGAGAGGGGAATGGTGCTGTGCGGCCGCATGACGACGGCCGGCGTGCAGGACGGGGGACATGTTGGCCGGGAGGGGAAGGATACGAAGATTGGGAGCGGGGGTGGGAATAGGAGAGGTAAACGGGGAGATTGGAATGGGCGAGATACCCGCTTGAGTCAATAACCACTGACCCTGACGGGTAAGGGAAAGCCGGGCAAGTTGTGAGTCACGATGGAGACTGATAAGAGAACGAAGAGGATGGAAGAGGCCTGTGGCAAAGAGCTTAGTGGTAGAGGTAGTGATAGGGAGGTTGAGGGCTGCCTTGTAGAGGCCCACAAGGGCAGTCTCGAGAGCGTTAAGTTGAGTCTGATTGAAGGAAGCGTAGGGTGCAAAGTACAAGACTTTGTTGATGGCCAGTGCGTGGGCAACGCGTCACGCGTGAGCCTCGTGGAGACCTGAGCGTCGAGTGACCACGCGCCGCAGGAGGTGAGTTACAGAGTGGCAGGTGGTGACAGCGCGGTGGAGGGCTTGCACATTCTTAGCCGCATGCAAAGGGAAGCCAAGAACTTTGCACTGTGTGACGACAGGAATGGGAGAGCCAGAAAGGTGGAGAGAGACGAAGTGGTTGTGTGAGTGCTGGTAGGAGGAATGGTTGAGAAGGAGAAGCTCGGATTTCTCAGGAGCAGGAGAGAGGCCAGCGGTGGTGAGAAAGGAGTCGATGAGATCTAGGCCACGTTGCAGGGTGTCCTGTACGTGACCACGATCACATCCTTTCTCAACTCGCCTCTTTGGATTGTGGCTCCCGCATGTACTCCTATATCCGCTCATTCCTCTCTAAACGTGTGGCTCGCTTTCGAGTAGATACCCACTTGTCTAACCCACACCACCTCACCCGTGGCACTCCTCAAGGTGCTGTTCTCTCTCCTACCCTTTTCAATCTCGCTATGGCCCCTCTCGCCTCCCAGCTAGCTGAAATTCCCGACCTACAATATATACACTATTTTATAGTATCGTGTCGAACTTTCGGAGTATAATAGAGTTTGCTGTTAAAGAAAGCGATACTCAGTAGGCGCTGAAAAGCCAGGGTCGAACTCATTCTTGGAGTTTTTTTTTTATTCGAGAAGTGTGCCATGAGGCAGCAGCGCAACGAGTCTTCGCTCCTTCTTTTAACGTTCAATCCCGTGAATTCATTCTTGGAGTTAGGTGCATGACGACCTGCGTTGCCTTTCGCCCGTGCTGTCGATATTGCGGCCGAATCAGCTCTTACATGAGAAGCACTGTAAGAAACTAGATCTGGTGCCAGTTGGAAAAACCAATTTTGTAGAATAGAAGACACCTATTAAGATAAAGACACGTATTTATCGAGGCATTGTGTGCACTAGCAGCAGCAGCTAGGTAACAAGTGATTACAAGTCAGACTGTGGGCCTAAATGTCGCACGATGGAAGTGAGATTCTTTGAGATCGCGAAAAAAATTCGGGGTCCTGGAGTAGCGTACACTTTAATCTAGAGGACTTAAAATGCCCCCCCCCCCCTCCTGTTTTCTGCCTGCGTGAACCCGAAGATAAATTAAGCAGCGACGTAAGACTACCTACGTGCTTTGAATAAAAAATATTCTCTTATCGTGAGTTAATACTTAATACTTGGTTTTTGGGGAAAGGAAATGGCGCAGTATCTGTCTCATATATCGTTGGACACGTGAACCGCGCCGTAAGGGAAGGGATAAAGGAGGGAGTGAAAGAAGAAAAGAAGAAAGAGGTGCCGTAGTGGAGGGCTCCGGTATAATTTCGACCACCTGGGGATCTTTAACGTGCACTGACATCGCACAGCACACGGGCACCTTAGCGTTTTTCCTCCATAAAAACGCAGCCGCCGCGGTCGGGTTCGAACCCGGGAATTACGGATCAGTAGCCGTTCTGTTGAGAAATTCAATAAAAGTTTTTTCCTTTCCAATTACATAGCTACAAACTTTCCTTCCCTTCTTTCCTTTCTATTTACAAACCCGCGGCGGCATGAACAGATCAGCTTCGGTGGCCACTGCACGAGGGCACTATGCTACCGCCACAGCCGATCCCGCCTCGCGTTAAACTGGAACTCACTCTCGCGCTATGCATTCAACATCGTTGTCTTCTTCTTCTACTAATACTAATAATAATCTAACTAATATCTAACTAATCTACTAATAACTAACTAATAACTAGCTAATAACTAATAATCTAACTAATATCGTCGCCAGGCGTGCCGACGACCCAGCAAAGCAAAACAATGAGCCTACAGAGCCTGAGACACCTACAGAGCTGCGCTCAAATTTTGCATTAGGAAGAGTTATAATCGTCCTTCTAATATCATCTTTGCTGTAGACGTCACTACCTTATGATCTACTGCTGACTCCATTCGAGACGGTGGTGACGTCACTGGGGCTTTCGGCTCACCGTTGCTAGTCAACGTTGCCGGGTTTCGCTGCCGATGAACCACATAATAATTTCGCATTTAAAAAAAACAAAGCATACATTGCTAAGCACGTTCCCTTGTTTTGACATCGACTCTCTCTTATACCGAGCAGCCTTTAATAATAACTAAATTTTCAACTCGCCTCTAGGCGTTCAGCTCCGGCAGCAACTGGCAAAAGCGCGCTGAACAAGCATAAGTGCTATCTAGTATATTGCGTTTAGTATTCGATGTGGAGTCATCCGACTGGTGACTGCTAAGAACATTTCTCTGCATAACGCCAACATTTGCTGTACGTTGCGGACAAGCAGGCCTAGTAAGGCAGAAACTTGGGCTAGTTGGATATTGTTTGAACTAGCGTACGTCCTGTGTATTTGTGTTCTTGTCCCTTGTGTTCACCAAGCGCTAGAAAATATGAGTTCAAGCAGGCCTAACTTGTTTCAAATGCGTTAAGCAAGCAAATGCGATACAGCCGATAACGACTTGACAGTTACCTTCTACAAGGACGCCGTACTTTTCAACATCCCGCAGGGGTTTTCGCCCACCCATTTAACGCAACCCGCACATTTGAACGCAGCAAGCACGCTCGATTTATTATCCACACAATTCAGGCTCCCCTAGCCTAGAACAGTGCCAAGCCGAAACCTTCGTTTTCACTGCACCGTATTGAAAGGGACAGCTAGATTATCGGCGAGGGACCGTGTGGCTGCGGGCCGTGAGGCTACGTGAAGGAAGCAGGACACCACCGCCAGTGCCACGGAACGCGGGCACTATCTTCTATCCTTACACGCCATTTCAAACTCGTCCCCAGGGAAGAAGGGAAGCGGTGTGTAGAAGCATAGCCTCTCGAAATAGGATTACGCCGGTCACGCAGAGAGTTTTTCTGGGGAAAAAAAAGAAGGGAAATATTTGCTATCAGAAGGGGAAAGCGACCTGGTGCCATTATTGTCCGGTGACCCTTACGTGACTTTCGGGAAGAGCGTGTTGTGGGAGGGGGGCCTTGCTTTCCTACATCCTGTGTCTCCCTGGAGTCTTCGCCGCCGCTACATCGCGTAAATCCTACTTAGTGCCGGGCAGTTCTTTTGTCGGAGCTGCTGCCTCCAAGTCTGACCGGCGGACGCTGGAAGGCAAAACCAAGCGGTGCAGGAGGGTGGGGGGAGAGGGGAGAAGGAAAGAGGGAAAAGAAAGGAAGTGCTGTTCGACGGTCCGCGGGAGAGATAAGCGTCCACGGTGCAGCGTGTCGCATTCTTTTTTCTTTTTCTTTCTGGGTTTGGGTTTTCCTTGCCTGTTCATCTGTGTGGGTGTTTGGCGGAAAGATTGCCTCGCTTGCAACTATTTTCCAAACATGAATTAGCTGGAACTTCTACAACTAATTGTTTTCATGAAATATTTGATTACTTAGTTAATTCGCTTTCGTTTTCTTCCGTTTCATTTTGTACTTAGCAGACGTAGCCGAACAAGCACCTCTTCACTGGTGAGCATTCTGCAAAACGTGCAGTCGCAGAGCAGTATTCCAGCGAGTGATTGCGCACCTTAGGCGCTGGCAATCTTTTTCAATTACTGCACGGTACGAGGCCCTCACAAATATGCAGAACACTAAAGTATTGTTCATGAGTTTCGGAACGGAACTTCAGTGAACGATTGGTAGCGAGGCGCTGAAAGTTGCAGGGGAACGCGTCTCCTGAGGGCAGGTAGTGACCGCAGATCGAGATTATGAGAGTGAAATAACCAACATAAATGCCTCGGAAACAGATTGGACAACCCGGTTCTCTAGACGACTTGGATGTCTAAAAAGTAACGAAAAGCAAGTGTCTGATAAAGGAGGTTCCTCAAAGCTCGAGTTCGGCCACCTTCTTGTACAACCCTGTGCCATTCCTGCAGTGCAGAAAGCAAGTGTCTCATAACGTAGACCCCTCACAACTCGACTTCGGCCACCCCTTTCTACGAGCCTTCGTAGAATATCCTGTGGCATTCCTGCACCCTTACAAAAATTACTTTAGACAGTTTACAGACTGTCCACACACTTCTGTCTATAAAGTCTATAGACTGTCTATAGACAATCCGTAGAGAATAGTCTATAGGCATTACAAATCCTATGGAAAGTCTATAAACAATCTATATACTTATGCCATACACTTTTAGCAGACTTTATCTATAGACAGTCTATGGACTATTAATAGACAAAAAGAAAAATCTATAGGAAGGCAGTCGAGTATATAAGAAGCCTATAGACTGTCTATAGACCATTTTGTAAGGGGAAGTGCACTTCATGTTATATATGCTCTCAATGGCGTGGTAGACAGTTTGAATTTTTCTACTTCTGGTAGATGTAAAACAAAGGAACCGCCCGCTTGCGCTTTTTTCTTGTTTGCGAAGGGCTAACAGCGCTCAACCGATGCTTCATTCGAAAAACCTTTGAGCCGGACAGGATGTTTTCAGTCAGTTAAAAACAATGCAATGCACTTGTGCTTTTTAACTCTTAATAACAATAAAGAAGATTACTCGGCACACCCACATTGTTAAATCTGCCACAAGCCAGCCACATGCCCCGATCACACGGTTAAATAGATCTCACGGAATCATTTTTCAGAAAGCCTTCATTAGAAACGTGAACCATTTTTGCGTCACGGGCATCTTTAAAATTTGCCCTTGACCGCAGGGAAGAAGGTGCATGTAAATTTTCTTGCAAATATTTCAACCAATATTTCATCCTCGAGACAGGGTAGCTTGCGTGTGTAGCCGTCCAGACTTGAATTACGACACTCGCAGGATAGAGATAAAAACTTTCTTCTTTTGGTGGTACGACGGTCGAACGGAGAATAAAGCGAAGCTGGATTAAGCTGACGAAATTCTGGAAAACCAGTCACGTCCAGAAGAGCTACAAGATTGGACAGCATCTCGCGCGAGGTTTGAAAGCCGCAAAGCTGCTTTCGAAACGTTTAAGCTCAAGTCAAAATTTACCTTGTTAAAATTTGGAACATTTCGTAATTTTGCAGCCTTTCGAAAGCAGCGTTGGGATATGCGCTGAGATAGCGTACGACGGCCTTAATTGGTGACACGAGATTGTTGCTTCACGTCCTCTGCAGTCAACCATAAGATTAAAAAAGAACGTTATGAGGATTTAAGACTGCCAGTAGCTTTGCTGGCTCTATAAAGGCCTAAATTCCTCAGTGTTCATGAGTAGTGCATGTCGTCTATTTAGATTTTACGCCCTGAGGGTGCACTGAATTTTTTTATTTTTGCAATGTTTCCTTTACCTCGACAGCTCTCAAGGCAACTTTAATCCAAGTTAACTCATTCGGGGTTGGCGTTTTCGAAATGCTTCAGCGGACACTTAAGCTCCGCCTATGACGCCACAGCGCTAAAGTATGACGCCACAGCGTTTATGCCTGCCTTCAGCTGGCTGACGTCCTCTTTGCGTATCACTATACGCCTACGTTATGCCTACGTGCCCATAAATGCGGAAGTGGTCATTCTCTGCTTCACATTCATAGATCGCTAAGAGTCCTCAGGAAGACGTCCCCGTACTTTGCTTGGGCTTGGATTAAAAAAAAAAGAAAGCAAACTCTCGGCTTTCTTCTTATCATCGTTAAGCCTTAGCTGAGGTTTTAAGCGTAGATTGCTTTCGTAGTTAACGTCATCTGGTCAAAGTAATGCCGCAGTAGCAAACTTAAGGGCTGTGCTTAAAACTTCCATTGCTCTTTTTTTCGCATTCAGATTGGATTCTGTAATGAGAATCGCTTCCTGGAATACTTCTAGGGCACCAGAGAATCGCCATCTTCGTCCTTATAAAAAAGCTGATCACACTGTCATAGCAACAAAAACCTGCGGAAAGCAAGAATGACAGAAGGTAGGAGGAGAAAGAGAACAAACGAAAGATGAAGAGAAAGGCAAGTGTGGGAACGAAGCGTTAGAGAGAGCTGAAAGCTGACAAACGGCGTAGGTAGGCGGAAGACATTGGGAGTCCACCTAGCGGGCTAGAACGCAGCGTCTACGCTTCGTGCGTGGCTGAAGTGAAAAAGAAAAAGCGATCGAAGAAATGCTCTGGACAGGAAAACAATGAACTGAAGAAAAAAAAGCTCCACCTTAATTAACAATTAACGCCTAACATTCAGCTCCGCGGACGCGTGCTTCACTGCTCTCTGAGATCCCACCTCAGAGCAGAGACAAGTGCAAACTAAGGAAGCCATAGTGTTTCCGTCGCCTCAGATTGCACACTATCCACCCCCTCTTTCGCTCTTTTACGACCATCTCACGTACATATAAAGCCCTCCTCAGGTTCTTAGAATCCCGACCTGTAGGACGAACTACCGGGCTTCTATGCCAGGGCGTCTTAATGAGGTGTTCATTAGGAACCGGAGCGCTGGCATTAGAGGTGCGGGCCGCCTTCTCATAGCACTGCCGATTTGTTTCAATTGGGCTGTGATCGTGCCTGCCGGCGCTATTTATCCTTCCCGCCACCCACCGCACGTGCTTCCTTAATCTTCCCGTCTGCGTGTTCATTCCACCTTCCTCTTCTTCCCGAATCGCGTCCATTCAGTTCGGCTCCTTTTGGGGCGGCTTTTCTGCGTAGGCATTTTACAGATGATCGCCTTCTAGTTGCACGTAGGCCTAGCTCGATGTGAAAGAACTAGGCTCTACCGCGCTGAGACAGGGACCGATCGAGCGATGGGAGTTGGCCTTATTTGGCAATGGCACCACACTGTCATGGCGATACGGAGCTCACGAAAGTACCGATAACGTTCCAGCAGAGGGCGCGAGAGAAGAGAAAGCGAGTATTTCACTTTAAGTTCCCGCCTCCTTTACTTCCAACTCGCTCAAGCAAACTCCGGTAGTGGCTGGAAAGTTCCAGCTACATGACGACGAAGACCACGGGAGAAAAAGGAAGTTACGGAACGGAAGCAGGAACTGAGTAGGCGGGAAAGAGCGAGTCGTGAAAGAAGAAAGGAGGAGGGGCGTCACTCCCTCCTTTATCCCTTCCCTTACGGCGCGGTTCAGGTGTCCAACGATATATGAGACACATACTGCGCCATTTCCTTTCCCCAAAAAACCAATTATATTATTATAAAGGAAATGACGCAGTATCTGTCTTATATATTGTTGGACACCTGAACCGCGCCGTGAAGGAAGGGATAAAGGAGGTCTGGGAGAAGAAAGGAAGAAAGAGGTGCCGTAGTGGGGGGCTGCGGAATAATTTCGAACACCTTGGGATCTTTAACGTGCACTGACATCGCACAGCACACGGGCGCCTTAGCGCTTCGCCTCCATAAAAACGCAGCCGCCGCGGTCAAGTTCGAACCCGGTAACTCCGGATCAGTAGCCGACCGTCCTAACCACTAAACCACCACTGCGGGTAACGGCTCCGGAATAATTTCAAGATTACTCAAAAGGACTTGTTGGGCTGGTTTGTATTTTATGCTTCTAATTCCACAGTGCATAAAATGGACAAGAACGATAGAGAGGCACCACACTGCGCTGGTTATGCTTGGTTGTAGTCAGCCCTTTGCGATGTCCCTCTGTAGTCAGTGTGCATTTTATGCGCTGTGGAATTAGAAGTAAAATTTTAATCACCCGGGGACCTTTGACGTGCACTGATATCGCAGAGCATGCGGGCGCATTTTGGGTTTTATCCTACATCGAAACGCGGCCGCCGCGGCCGGGTTCGAACCCGTGTGCTCCGGCAGAGTAGCCGATCGCGCTAAGCACTGAGCCACCGCGGACAGGAACAATTTCAAGTGCACAAAAATAAGATAAATTTAAAGCAACGTCTGTGTGTGGATTGATATGCGAAATCGAAAAAGCGTTACCTAAGCAGCGGAGAATCAGCGATGACAGAAATGATTAATGCTGTGGCATTTTCGTTGTATCGACCATCGATCAGCACATAATTATTTATCATTTATGGATTTGATTGCTGTTTCAGAAAAGTAGGTTAAGCGGAAAACGTGGATTGGAAATTACAATACGGCCAGTGCTAACTTATAGTCGTTGTCTCAGAGATAGGAGAAAAGAAATTGACTTTCAGCGAGGAACACGCAATGTGCTTAGGTGCATTTTACGGAACGATGTTCCGTACTTGCGCCACAGATAAAAAACAACGATATATATAATTTATGATTGGTTTTGGGGGAAAGGAAATGGCGCAGTATCTGTCTCATATATCGTTGGACACCTGAACCGCGCCGTAAGGGAAGAGATAAAGGAGGGAGTGAAAGAAGAAAGGAAGAAAGAGGTGCCGTTGTGGAGGTCTCCGGGATAATTTCGATCACCTGGGGATCTGTAACGTGCACTGACACCGCCCAGCACTAGAGAAAATTTTTTCGTGATGGCGCGAAGAGAGGTTAGAATGTGTGGCGCAACTGAATAGCAGTGTGGTAGGCTTGCGGGTTATCTTCTTCTGATGCACGCACTCTGTATAGAAAGAAGATGTACATGCACTGAATAAACATTCAGTTGAAAGTTAGCGCATGTGGTGTCTCCTTCGTGTTTTTCTTGTTCCCGAGCACTGCAGCGTTCAAAAAGCGACTACTCAGGTCTGGCACAGTTCGCCTACTACGTTGTCCGGCATCCATACACTTAGGTGAGCTCGCTATGCCTTGGAGCTGTCGCCTGAGTAAACATGCAGGAATAGGCTGCGGAGCGGTGCGGTCTGCTTTCCTAGACGCCTGTTGGTGTACTCACATCCTTGCTTGTTAGCGAAGGTGCGCTCACACGTCGGCACGAGACGCAATGGAGCGCGGCGCACGCGACGTCTCCGCAACCTGCTGTCGAGAAAGGGGAGGAGCGGTCCATAGCGCGCTCTTGACAATCAAGTTACTACGTGCGCTGGGACGTAGCACGCGTCCGCACGTGCACTCTAAACACAAATACACCTATATGGGAGTAAAAAATGGAGTAAGATATCCTCCGGGGCACATGTGTGTAAGAGAGAGTTTACTCTCCTTTTACTCTCTTCTGTTTAGAGTGTGCCTGCGCGCGTACTTGACAGGAGATGCTTCGCGTGGTTCGTTCGTGCGCCTCAGAGAGTAGAAGAAAAACTTCTTCTTTGAACTGTAAGGGTTTACAGCTGCCGTGAAGCCACGCACTATAGCACGTGCGGTTGCCGAAAATTTTCTAAATTAAAGGCTGTGAGAGCAAGGAGAAAATGATCTAAGAGAGAAGGAAGGAAACGAAAAAAAAAAGAAAAACAAAGGAAGGAAGAAATTAAGAACAATATTGGCAGTGGCTTAACTTGGCTAACTCTGGAATAGAGCGAAAAGGAAGAACGCTTGCTAAGCGTCTGAGGCTCGTCTATGGAAGCTCCGCTACGCGCTCGCGACAGCCGTTCTATATATACCCACATGACAACGTAGCTGTGACGTGGTATCGCATGGTCTTACGACACCCCCATCGGATGTCATCACGTGGCTTCACATCACCCCACCGGATGTTGTTAAGGTCAAAGGTAAACTAAATGTCATGGGTCAAGGGTTCGACACCATAACTGCACTACATATGATAATGCACCGCTAATGTGGTTGGGCTAAAGGTCGTTCAAGGTTATTCTCCCGCCTAAGCGACGACTGCTTTACCTAGCGTAGGGAAGCTGTACGCTTGAAAGGATAGACGCGCGCAGGAAAACGATAGGCACTGGGCGCTGTAGGAAGTGCTATCGGGTTAACAAGACCTATAAGTGACTAAGCTGACAGTGATATGCCAAAGACGGGAGGGGGGAGCGAAGGTGAACTATCGTACAACTTTAAAGAAAGACGAAAAATAAGCAAGTTCGTTGAGAAAATTCTTAAATGGGTATTGAAATATTATTTTTCAACTAGTACCGTACTTGCCTGTGAAACGAAGAAGCGCTGATAAATTCACTTGCACGCAACTATTTTTGTTTGCTATTTACGAAGACGTAGCCTTCACAGATCTGGCAAGAAATGCTCGTTTTTTTCTGAGAACAAAGTTCCGAAAGTTTCGAATATTGTTCAATACTTGCCAAGCGTCATGCCTCACCCGATAAAGAAAACACCTTATCCACGCAAGTAAGGGCTTGGTTTGCTGTCTTGCTGCGCGGGGAGCCAGCTCCATCGGAGGTAAACAATGGATGGAGTTTGGCCGTTCGTGACCGGGCAAGCTCGTCGGTGATTTACGTAAAAAGGCGAACCTCGATGCTGCTTACATAAGAGGCCGATTATTGCTTCCCCGATAAAGTGTTTGCAGAGGCCGGCGATCAGGTGCCGTGTTAGGAGGGTTCGCGGGTGGAAGACATAACGAAAAGGACTCTGCAGAACACAACTCCCACCCTCGACATGGGTGGGTGGAGTGGACGAGATGACAGCGAGGACGAGTTCGCACACATGAGGACAACACGCTCCAACACACGCGCGTGCTAGAGAATTTAAATGGACCTCGCAGATGGACAGAGCAGGAACCTTAGTATGAAGTTTAGTTGGACACAAATAGGTGAAGCGTTAGAGAGAACGCCAGCACGGAAAATTCCATGAATTCTTTTCATATCTACTTACTCTAAGCCTACTTTCACTTTCACGCATTTTTTCTTTCGTTAAGATCCTAAACGTTGGTATTTGAAGTTACAACCCTTGCAGGCAGCAGGGATTTCCGAAAAGTCTCTTTCTTTTGTAATTTCAACAACAAAGAAACTTGAGGCTTAAAGAGTCTAACGAGGATTTAAGAAACTGAAGACTGCTGCCGATAGAAAGCTTTCCATTACTCTCGGACCAGCTGGCTTTCTTTGAGCGATATTGCGCAATAATAACCGAAGCCGTCTGGTACGCGCGAGACTCGCAGTGATGCTGAGGTTCAGCAGAAAAAGTTCGGCTGGTGTTATCTCGCAAGTGATTTTGAGTTTGTTCGAACTGGTGACATAGGAACGGCAGTCATGTCGCCAGAACTGCATAGACCAGAAGCCTGTGAAAGTGGCCATCACATCGTTGTCAATAACTGGATCAAGACGGGGGCGGCAGTCTATTTTTCTTTCTTTATTTGTAGTAGAACATGTTCAAGCTCTCTTTCAGCTACATAAAGGAGAAGGATGGGTATGGTATCAAAATTTATTGCACCAAAAAATTTTTGCTACTAACATTGAGACCCTAACACAAACATAATGCGCACGACGTTTTTCTAAAAATCTATCTCTCTGCTACCGTTCCATTTCTTCTTGAAAGTGAAGTGCATTTTATGCGAAGTACTGGCGTGGAGGGCTAACGTTCAGATGAATGGTGCGCATATAACTGCTTGGAATAAGTTCGCTACCAAAGCTTTAGCGGCAGTAAGAGTCCTGGCCCACGAATTCTAAGCAATAAACGTGGACTCTTGACGGGAGTGACAGTCTATTCCTCACACTTGTTCTGTAATGCACAAATGAACAAACTGGTGTTCCAAGTAACCCGTGTGAGCTACTGTGACAGCAATGTGACCCAATTCGTTTCCGAAATGAGGCATAGGACTGGTCAGCGCCGTTCATACTTTGTAACTTCAGCCCGTAAGAAGTGGATTGATCAAGGGAATTGCTCTTTCCACGAACATAGCCACAAACATAACATCATCCCATTAGACTCAAGACAGGGAAAAGTAAAAGGAGGGTAAAAACAGAAGCACTGAGAAGCTACAGCAGATAATGCAACAAACACGGAAGGCGACGCACAAAATATGTCTGCCTGTCCTGCCAGATATTATCCGCTGATGAATGCTACAAACACCACAGAAAATGCTACCGTGCAGCGTTTTATTTTAAATGCAAGATTTTCATTACATCGCTCTCTCCATATCTAGCTTACATCTAATTACAGAAAGTTTAGGAGGGTAGAGGGCAAAGAGGGCTGGCAACTTTACGACACACTTGCGCCACATTCCACCATCGTATCATCCGCAGAAGCCTGCGGGGTTCAGCCCGCACTGTTTCCCGCTTCGTGCTTTCTTTCATTGCTTCGTCACCCGAACTAGGATTTAGATAACAAAAGCCAATAGCCTTTCTTTCCTAGTCGGTTAGAACAGCCCGAGATTTAGATAACAGTTTCTCGACGCTTTCCGAGAACTTGGGAAGAACGTGGCAGCAGCAAAGCCGTCGCCATCACCAGCCTAGGCAGCAAAGAAGCAACAGAAGCAGCAGTGACGACAGAGATGGAAAGAGGGTAAGGGTCATTGGGGAATTGACGTCGTCACCAGTCGACAGGAGTCCGCTACGTCAAATACAGCGCCAAGCACTTTGGTTGTATACGCCGGCCTAGACTGTGTTCGTCTTGGCTACAACCACCTGTCTCCATTTATGTCTTCCTCCTCAATCTCAGTGCCTCTTCGTTTCGCCTCTAATGCCCCCAGCACACTTTGTTCCGAATGCTGAGACAAGCAGCCACTGTCGGGCACACGATTACGCGGTGTGAGACAAAAGGAGATTGACCAAGGAGAACGAATTGAGGGAGGGAAGTTGAGGAAAACTTGGCGAAGACTTGAGCAATGAGCTTGGTATCAGGGGAGGCTTCTATGCGGGACGCGATATTGACAATTCGGCGCCGCTTTCCTCTGTCTTTATTTCTTTTTTCTAGTTAGCGTTGCCGGATATGTGTTGGTGTTTCACCGGCAGCACAAAATGCATTGATCGCCGAAAAAATTGGACTTAAAATCTTCCCACCAATCGATAAAAAACTCATGGCGTCTTTACCTAAAGGAGGGTTTGCTACTGTTTCGGAGTAAATGACGGTATAGGGTAACTTCCGGGATCCGCAGTTTAAAATAAATGTTACGGCACGCATTTCACTTGCGAGATCGGCCGCAGATGGCGCCACCTGTATTTTTATTTTTCGTATTTTCTAGTTTATAATAATAGCTGTATGTTCCGTGTGAGTGATCCCTTGGGTTAGGACCGGGTACCCTATCGATTTTATGTGAATGTACCTTGAAAATACGACCTTTTTCTTTCTTTAGGACCATAAAGTATGCTGTGCCCTGTATCTGAACACATTTTGAACGAGAGGGCCCTTACTCCTCCCTTAAGCCTTCAGGCAGCAGTCGCAAAGTGAAAGCTTCCTCTCAAACCCCTTTCCACTCAGAGGAACGCTTCCGCAAGACAGAGCGATTCGCCGCTTCAGCAAAGAACCGGAGACAGAACTAGAGATCAACTATTGGGCCACGGTCGGGTAAACATGCCCAAGCTACTTCTGTGTGTGCGTAGCCGTGCAGGAAAATGCAGCTAAGTCACGCGCACTCCTCTGTATGCGTGACTCGATCGTTTTTGGCAGTTTTGTTGGTTCGGTAACGTGCACCTGAGAAGTTTCGTTTAGCGACCTCGGCGAACGAGGTAATCGGGTGGAAGACCTACATGGACATCAGGTCGAGAAGTAATCGAGTAAGAACGCGTCCAGGAATAGCCTAATAGTGTCTCGTCTGCATGTGACCGTGCATTGCGAACAATTAACCATGCATATCAGAAACGCAGCGTTCAAAAAATGCGCGCAAGTATCCTCTCTTAAAAGGTCGAGAATGCGCAAAATGCCTTCAGCGAGCAAGAACGACTCGCGACTTGCAAGTCGCAGCGTTCACAAAATGCGCGCAAGTATCCTCTTTTCAATGGTTGAGAATGCACAAAATACCTTCAGCGAGCAAGAACGACTCGTGATTTGCAAGTGGCAGTGATTTATCGAATCGCATCTGCCAATGCTATCGCAGTTTCTCCGGAATTCGTACATGGGCGACTACCTTGGTATCTTCATCCATATGCTGACGTGAAGTCTCATAATAACTTCAGTACATGGTTTCCGATAGTGCCTGAATATTAATGGCACGCCTAGTACGGCGGTGAAAACGAATGTATTGACACCTTTCACTTAGCACGGGGGGAGGGGGGGGGAGACGTGGCAAAAGTGGCGCACTGAAACAAATAAGCATCTAAAGAAGGGAACCACATAAAGAACAGAAGAAAACAACAGGATGACTAAAGAAGACACACAGAAAACGATACTGCGGGAATACAAATGTGAACGTGAGAAGGATGCTGCAAGGAGAGAGGTGGGGGTAAGAGAAAAACATCAAACACTAGAAAGTGTATCCAAGGGCAAGAGCCACCAACCCCGGGCGATCCAGTTCACAAGTTCCCTGCGGAGTCATAGCAGTGTGGTGGGGGAGCCTAGGGTGCAAGTGGAGGCTGCGCGAGGAGCAACGTCTCGTGCATGCGGTATTGGGTTCCATCGTGCCTGTCGTCTCTTCTTTAAGGCTCGAGCCTCGGCTTTTCTCTTCGCTATCTGCAGCAACCGTCGGGGTCGTTTCGATTCGTGCTCGCGATTTGAAAACCGGGACACGTGCAGCCATCGCGGCCGCTCCCCGGACACAGAGCACCACGGCCTCCAATCCCTCATTCCCTCCTTCCTCTTACATGTACCCATCCCTCTTTCCTTATTTCCCTATCCTTCTTAGAATGCCCTCGCCCGTACACGTGCTTCCTGGACGCCTGCTTTGCGATGCACAAGGGTTGGAGGCGCAGGCAATCTTGACGAGCAAGGTCGTACGTAGTTCAGGGGAGAGGAGCTCCTCAGCTCAGTAGGAAGTGAGGAAGTCCACTCTAAACAGAAAGGAGTAAAAAAAGGGGAATAAACAGTCCTCTAGATTTTTCCTCTTTTTTAAAAGCGTGTGCGCTAGAAGTCAGTTTACTCTCTTTTTACTCCTGTATAGGCGAATTCTTTTTTAGAGTATTGTATTACATGCAGCTGTGTAAGCAGGAGATGTGCAGGTACTGCGAGTAACGATAGCAGCTGCATCCACTTCAGGCTAAATATCACGTTCTTTAATAATAATAATTGTTTTTTGGGTGAAGGAAATGACGCAGTATCTGTCTCACATCTCGGCGGACACCTGAACCCCGCCGTAAGGGAAGGGATAAAGGAGGGAGCGAAAGAAGAAAGGAAGAGAGAGGTGCCGTAGTGGAGGGCTCCGGAATAATTTCGACCACCTGGGGATCTTTAACGTGCACTGGACATCGCACAGCACATGGGCGCCTTAGCGTTTTGCCTCCATAAAAACGCAGCCGCCTTGGTCGGGTTCAAACCCGGGAACTCCGGGAACTCCGGGAACCCGGGAACTCCGTAGCGGGATCAGTAGCCGGGCACGCTAACCATTGAGCCACCGCGGCGGTTTAGTTATCACTTATTCCTACGACGGGTATCGTCTTTTATCGTTTCGTACCCGTTTCTGTGGCAAGAATATTGTTTTGCATGCGCATACGACTCCGCACCTTCCTAAGGCGCCGCTGTTTCGTGCCGCTATCCGCTGTATTAATTTTTCGTAGGCCCTCTGAATGGCGCTGGGGTTTGCGACGAGCGCGAAAAGCTGTGGAATCCTTACAAGAAAATGTTATTTCAATAGTCTATATACTGTCCATAAACTTCTGTGTATAAAGTCCATAGACTGTCTATAGCCAGATCCTGGATCATAGTCTAAGCTCTAAATACAATACAAATCCCATAGACACTCTGTAGACCATCTATAGATTTATGAGCATACACTTTTAGTATACTTTTGTCTATAGAAGTCCACAGACGGTGAATAGAGAAAGAGAAACATCTATAAAAAGGCATTAGAGTTTATATGAAGTCTATAGACTGTCTATAGACCACTTTTATAAGGGAATACCAGGACAGGGAAGCATCTCGAAATGAAATTTAGACGGGAATATGTTATTTTTTCTCAGTTTCGCATGCTTTTTGTGAACAGACAACTGATTCTTACTGTCATATGAGAATCGGACGAAGTATCCACGATGTGTTTCAGGGGATTTCCCTCACAGAAAATAAAGGCACAAAAATATTTCAAAGCAGAACTTTGTAATTACACGATACCCGGAGCAATATTCGGCATACAACGGTGGCCAAGTGGACCCGGTTATTTTTTTCTCTGCGACGAAATTGTCTCACGCAGCAGATATATTTAACACTCACTGCTACGATATGCTGCCAAGTACTGGCGTAAAACATCTTCTTAAGTGGCAATGGAATCTGATGCAGGTTGAACAGTCTAGGTTTCGGGTTCACCAGGAGTGGATTTAAATCCGGAAGCGTTTAACGTTTAAATTCTCTTCTAGTTACCACATTTTTACATCCTCTCCATGATTTTATTCTGTGGTTTTCGAAATTTCATTTCCTTTTTCAAAAGAAAACTTTTTAGTGAAAATCTCTGTTTTCGACTTCACCCTTTCTTCTCGACTTCTCTCCAGCACGAAAGAGTTTGCACTTAACAAGATTCCTATTATTTGCCGCATTTATATGCGTGAAACGTGCTTCTCTTCTGTGCGTTATTATGTCGCTTGGTGCTCCACTTTTCGAACTCGTCTGTTCATGAACTTAATTATTGCTTGCGGCTATGGCGCGAAGCTCCGTATTCAGGGCAGCCGTATTAAAAATCCAACGACCAGCGGTGGGTCGCTTTCAACTGCGTAGTCCTTGCACTTCACGGGACGGGTTCCGCAATATTAGGATGCTGCGCCGTCAAGAAAGCCTTAGAAAAATGTGAACAAGCAAGAACTCGCTCGGAAGACTTCCCAGTGCCCACGCAGGCCAAGACATGATAATGAGCGGAGAAGGACTTGCTGCTCCTTCGAAGGACGTCAGGCAGCTCTTCGGATGCAGCCTTAGATGCTACACACCGGAGCGATTAAAGTAAGGAGTGAAAGAAAGACTAGATAGTTGAATTAACAACACATAGTAAACGAAGAGTGCAATGCGTGAATATTGAGTGTTGTGAACGACGTTTTAGTGCTTTATCAATAACGTAACCTTACTTGAGGCCATCACTAAGAAAAATTAGAGTACACTTAAGCTCCGCCTTAAGAGTACGACGCAGTAGTGTAATGTGTTAATTCCCGCATATGCTGAAGGTCACTATCTACTTTGCTTTCATAGACCCCTGGCAGTCCACATACCACTCCTGGCGCAGTGGTGCGGCGGATAAGCGATGGGCCACTGCCCTGCGATGGCAGGTGCTGCCATCGGCGGGCTTTCTGCAAGCAAGCTAGTTGCTCTTCCCGAGTGACTAATCATTAATCTAACTGAAAACCTGCCACGGTGGGCGGTTTGTTCACTATCCGGTGGGAAAGTTTTGATGACGCCGCAGGGTCACGTGACCTAGGTGGCCCACCTGCCTCCTATGTTGCTATCTGGGCACCACCTGCCAGGGTCATGCTCGTGATTTTTCTCATCACAACTCCGACACCGGAATTTTCTATAGAACGGGATCTTTAAGCTGTCGTGTTAAACGAAAACAACTTCACGACAGTAGGGTCGACAGTATTATGACGCGAGAGGGGAGAGTGGCGCGGCTATTTTACCACATTTTATTTTATTCCAAGCTCATCGCCACAGCTTACTGCCCTCACGTCTCTTCTTCACATTCACCAGCAAGCAAAGGTAAACCGTGAGTCGTTTGCAGTGATCAGTAACTTTTTTAAATTCCTGAAGTCCCCTATCTTACTTTTGCAGCGCTTATACGAACAGAAAACATAGCATGCTCGAAACAGTAATTTTTTAGCATTCCACAACATCTTATATTCGGTTACTCAGAAGCCACCTCGACACCTGCCCCATATTCGCAGGTCAAACTGAGAAGGAGATCTCACGGCTTATCTGCTTTCGCTGGACACACACACACACACAAATTACCACCCTTCTATGGACCTGTGGCATGCTTTCAGCACTCCCAAGAAAGCGCACTAAATTTTGCTTAGACACAACTAATGCAACCTTAAACCAAAACGCCCCCCCCCCCCCACCAAAGAGTAACATCCATGAACAGATGGTTGTTGTAGCATAAACAGTGCGTAACTCGCATGCCCCTATTTTACTGTTCTTCCAGCGCTATTCTGGAAGCTTGGAGGGGAAGCCCCGGAAAGGCCATTCCACTGGTTATGTAGAACGTTTTCTTGCCCGGAGCAAACCACTCATTTTATTGGGTATCCGAGGAATATTTGCACTCTTTGCTCAACCTACAAAAGGAAGGAATAAAAAAGCGTATCTTCTTAATTTTTACTCCTGGATGAGTATTACGAGTGGAAGCACAAAAGAGGCTATACTGAAGACCAGAGCCCGTGAAAACTCATTTTACATGGTAGAGCACTTCGCGGGCGTCGCCGTGGAGAGCGGAGCACGAAGCCGTGTAGTCTTCGTCGTCGTGCGCCACGGTTACGCTATGCATAAGTACTCGTCGTTGCAACGACGGCGACACTTGCCTCCGGTAGCCTCGTTGAGCGCCTTCCGCGTTCGAGTCAATTGCGCGTGAACTGTCACGACTCCCAGCGGGCACTCCAGCGAGGCTCGCAACTCATTCTGCGAAAGTCATTTTCTTAAGAACAACGAGGGAACCCTTCAAGGCGTCGCCCACCGAGGCGACATATCCTCTCGCCTTTCATCAATTCTGCTTTACTCATAGTCTACCATTGTCCCCTTCTATATTGTTTCTTCGCTTCTCGTATTCATGTATGCGTCATCCCCAGTTTAGCAATATGTAAGCATCACGTTGTTGGAACGTTGTCATTATTTTTCCTGCTAGTGGAGTACAGGATGCTTAGGTGGGATCAACATGCCGTGGAGCTTTCCTTTTCTTGCTATCGAAGTTCAGTGTGCAGTTTCTGGAAGACTGCGACCATTAGAGCGGGCACGATGATCCCGGGAACGGTATGGGCTTCTGTGTTTTTTAGAGGGAGAAGTTTACTCCACGATTCAAAAGCGGGAGGTTACGTTAGGTTTTGCTATACAGGTAAACGCTAAGGGTTAGCCTCTCGTCGTCTCGTCCAGCGGGACCTCTTTGAACCTGCTCTCCTCAAGCACTTAGTGATCAATGGAAGGACGAATGTATACCCTTCTTTCGACTATGTTGGTGTGCTTCGCTGGTCTTTTTTTGCCTGCTAAGGAGACAGTTCAAAGACACGCAACACGCGCAGTCTTGGCCAGAAGTTCTCAGAACAGGTGGTTACCTGCGCACAGCTGTAAGGGCTGCTATTGCACCATTTCGGGCACTGAGTAGATATGAACACCTCATTCGCCAAGCCTCTGACCGAAACCAGCAGCCAGCTTGCTTAAGAACATCTCTTGGGTAAAGTTTGAGCGTCATTAAAGTCTCCTTCCCTTTCTTTTTTAACCACTCCCACTCTGTATGGACACGTAACCACAGCCCGAAAAGTTATGCCGCCTATAGGAATCTCTCATATGAGCAATAATGTTTCTGGAAGCCGTGGTATCGACGTCAAACGGTTTCGTCCACCTTAAGTTATGTAATGCACATCGAATTCTCGAAACGCTGGCGCTTTCGCAATTTGCCTCCGTCCACTTGCGACCGCTGCAGCTTGATTTCGATGGATATGAGCACCCATAATACCTGAATACTGACATTTCGGCTTACCGGACCACCCAGTCGGTTGAAATCAATCCAGAGCTATACACTTACTATGCATGCATCAAAAGCCACGGTTACTGCTTTGTCACGCAAAAGAAAAATTACGTAACCAAGCAGAAAAAGGATGCCAATCATTCCATAGGCAGTATGCCCCACAGCTAGTCTTTCGAAAACAAAACAGAAGAAAAAAAATACGACCAACTGTTGCAGTAAAGCGCCTACATTCGCTGTGCTATGGGCTAGAGACCGGCAAAACTGAAAGCAGGGATATCCATGTTTACCCGCCGCGGTGACTCAGTGGTTAGGGCCCTCGGTTACTGATCCGGAGTTTCCAGGCTCGAACCCGACCGCGGCGACAGCGTTTCGATGGAGGCGAAACGCATAAGCGCGCGTGTGCTGTGCGATTTCAGTGCACGTTAAAGATCCCCAACTGGTCAAAATTATTCCGGAGCCCTCCACTACGGCACCTCTTTCTTCCTTTCGTCTTTCACTCCCACCTTTATTCCTTCCCTTACGGCGCGGTTCAGGTGTCCGCCGATATATGAGACAGACACTGCGCCATTTCCTTTCCCCCAAAACCAATTATTATTATTTTTATTATTATCATTTTTTATTATATCCATGTTTCGTTTATTTCTTCCTCGCTAGCGATTTCAAAACTCACACAGCAGTGCCTTGGTTTCACAACGAGTATACCAGGTCGCTTTTGAAATGAAGCACCTCTCTCTGGCAATGGACACCAGCGCTTCCACACTCTGTTCATGATCCCTGGAAAAAGCAGGCTTATCTGTTTACGAGCTCGGCGGTCAAGTCGAAGATTGCCGCGAGCGCGCCGCGCGCAGCGGAAGTCGTTTCGAGTCGCTCGGCCAACCCAGGTGCAGCTCACCGAGCTGAACGACTCCGGCTGTCCGGCTATAAACACGAGAGAATTCGCCCCGTCGCGAGCAAGCGAGCTTGAACTAGCGGATAACGGGTACTCGGCGCCCACCACTGGACACCATGAAGAGCTTTTTCTTCCTCTGTTTTGTACTTTATTTTCTCAGTAAGCTTGCGGCCGCCTATTACGTGTAACAGCGTTGTGTGCGTACTTCCCAAGTGCTCAGACCGTGGCTTGTCCCTGTATATGGCTTGCGGAAGGAACAGAAAGAAGAGGTGAGCTGTTATCGCAGCTCGGAAAAGAGTTTGCGCAGCATACAGCTGCTATTAGCTCGTTTTAAAGGGAGCCTAATTTGTTTACCAAGAGCAATCAGTTACACGCAAATTTCGCTGTACAGCAGCCAGTTCATTCAATGCATTATTCCCACAGCATTTATGGCTGTCACCCTGTCTTTGTTCAGCAAGGCCGATGTGACAGCAGAAAAATTCCCGGCAACATCCATTAGTTTGTAAGCGCTATACCGACGAAAGCACTCACGGTTTACGGCAGTACACGACGAGTGCAGTTAGGTATTCATTTTTTTCGCGTCCTATGTTCTTCGGCGTTTGTTAACATCGTTATTATTAACTGGACCATCTACAGGGACAAGTTCGTCTCCTGACTTTAGCAATAATAATGGCTGCTTCAGTTTGGTCCTGGTCTAAAGGAAATGCGAAAAGCACTGAGGCAACTGTTTACCGTTGCTTTTTTGTTTTACTTTACGAAGACCACTAGAGAAGCAGGGAGTATCTTTAGACCGATCCTGTCTGCACGCACTACTGGCTTGCATCGCCCAGTGAATTCGTTGTGACGGCCAAAAATTTTTCGGGTCAGTTGTGTTTAAAAATTCCGCGGTGAACGCTTCTGTTCACTCGGCTTTCGTAACTGTTGGTTGTGTTGTATCCAGCTTTGCATTGAACTTAAAAAGACCCTAGAGTCTAGATGCACAGTCTTTCTGGACCACTGTGGCAGTTTATATAGACTTAAATGGCGACATTAGCATTATTAGGAAGGAACAAGGTTATCTCAGAAAAAATCAAAACAGAAAATTCACGAAGACACTTGTGCTTTTACTGTATGTGTTGACAGTGCGGTAGCATTAGAAGCTGGTGACGCCTTTGAGGAAAGTGACGTTTCTCCGTCCTGCCTGGTGACGTCACGTCCATCCAGCCAGTTGTTGAATTTTGTGACGATGACATATTTTTGTCTGATGACGGTTTCAGTGCTATCGAATTAAAACAGCGCAGATGATTCAGCGTGCAAACTGCACCATTCTCTGAAACTGGACCTTTCTTTCCCTCTGAGGACGGTGGCTTCGAATATGAAAATTTAAGTCAATGCGATGCACTTATCACATTCATAGACATATAGACACGTGACCGAGAGCAGAGTATGCGGAAGACAATAGCCAGAAATTTAAGCAACGTAATCACAACGAAAAAAGCGAAAAAGCAAAAACAGAAATGTCATCCTCAGTTTCGTTTCCTCACCAGGCCTCCCATGGCGCAACATCCTGAGGATTTCTCGCCGCGAAGGCATCGAGAACAGCTGCTCTTGAACTGGATTCGTGAGGTCCCTCTCGGACCTTCTGTGGTGCTGGTTGTCGACGAAATGACGGTGCGGCGGTGGCAGTAGCCCTAAGGAAGTAACGGTGGAAACGGACTCCGTGTAGCATCTCTACCGAGTACTGTGTCACTGGTGATAAGTTGGCTGTACATAATGCTTGTTTCAAAAGCGATGCATTTGGAAAGTTTAGCACCCAATGTGTAGATTAAAACTAAGACACTAGTGTTGTGACGTAGGCATAGTATCTAGTCCAATGTTCAAAACACGAAACCAAAATATTTATCAGGTTACCTTTCAGAAATGAACAGAATAAAAATAGTGCTGTTTTCTTTCCCGAATAATGAAATTTGGTGCTTTATAATTTGAAGCAGTGTATTTGCCTTGCTTTGCTTTTCGAGATGTAGCTGAAATATCAGTTATGTCATTTATTGCGTTATTTTCTTGTTTGCTATTTGTTCCAAGACGACATTTAATAAATGTTCAGGAGTAAAAACCAACGCTTACACTCACTTTAACCTCTAGGATTTTTGGAAAAAGAAAAGCGTATTCTCACGCAAAATGTAATCAAATAAATGTGCCCGTAAAGTTGGGTACAGTGTACTTCAGAAATGCAATTTTAAGCACTCTGATGCATCTAGCTGATGTCTGAGCAGAATGCTGTCTCCGATTTGTATCACTCTGTGCAGCCATGGAGAAATATTCGCACAATTCGAATTCGCAGTACAAAATTATTTCTGTGTTGCCTCGCTAGCCATTCAGCTCATAATAGGTTATGCGTGGATGACGAAGTTCTCTACACGCATCTAGATTTTTTATTCACCTCTCTTGCTTTGCCACACCAAAATAAACTTTTTTTTTCGCTACTCGGCATCCCTCAATTTTTTTTTCATGACTGCACGTGCATTCGATGCTCTTCTCACCTAAATCAGAAGGTCGCAGCTGGTATTTTTTTTTTAATCTCACGGAGGAGTTACGATCAGCGGAATTTCTCCGTCAGCGACACGGCGAGGAATTCTTGACCGCGTGACGTCTTATCAGCGAGTGCCCAGTATAAGGTCAGGAAGCCGTTTCGCGCCATAGGTGAGCATGACGACTTCCTTAACCGGCATAAAAAATATACGTAGTAAAAACAACTTACGAGAACGAAATTTAGACATTGAAGAGAATTTCCCGACGACAATCATTCGTATAAAATCGTCATTTACCTCTTCTGGCTAGGGCGTTGTGGCAAAGCAGCAAGATTCCGACGATCCGGAGCGTTGCCGTAAATCCAAGCGGTCCCCGTCGCAAGCGGGAAGAACATTCCATCGTGGCACACATTGGACGAGGGGATGGTGGGTGCACGTGAAGCAGCTCGCAGTTTTTGTAGGACCAGATGTCAAAATAAATAACACTTCACCAGCAACAAACAGCGCCACACACAGTCCGACATCGCGCAGGGCGCCGACACCGAGACCCTGAACCACGCAATAAATCACGCGTTTTATATTGTTCAGCCAGAAATAGGCAGAAGGTGCTTGCCTCTCTGAAGCTGTCTGCACAATTTTCTTCGCTCGAGCTGTAAGGGCGGCATAAAACGTCACTTCTGTAAAGCACCGTTGAAAATGTGTACTTCACGTCGTTAGATTCTAGGGGCACAAAATTGCAAGGTTGAAGAGGCGAACACTGTAGAAATAAAGAGGCCGATACGGCTGGTCGACGCGAAGCAGTCACTAGACTTGACGACGAAGACGTAGACGTCAGAAATAAAAAGTTGAGAAGTCGTCTGCTTTCACCTGCTGCGATGTCGTTGCCGAGCCGCAATCCAGTAGCAACAAAAAGGAACGAGAGATAATGACGAGGGAAGAAAAAAAAAAGCTCTCCGTAGCCAATTCGGTTTACGGCGCAACGACTGCGAGACGCGATAATAGAGTAAGCGGGCGAATGACACTTGTAGGTTGAGCCGCCAGAGTAACTTGGTTACTTTAACTGGAGCGAAAATTTGTTTCCAACGCTGTTTTTGCGGCAGTAACACACGCCTTCTTCTTCACGACTACGAGCGGCAGTAGCGGTGCCGGCCTTAACAGTGAAGAAGACACACTCACAAGAGAGGGCGAGCGTCAGAGAGAGTGACCAAACGGTTGGGACGAGCTCGCACCGAGAGCCAACACGACTGCGCCTGACGAGAGCCGAATGCGCTCTGGGAGATCGCGGCTCGAGCTTCGCGAGGCTTGGCGGAGGTGAGAGCAATGGCGAGGGTTTTGAGCGAAGGGCGAGAGGAAGCTAATATATAGAGAAAAAGATCTCTCAGGGCGCATGCGCACATCGACCACCGCTGCGAGCGCTGGACGGATGAATCAAGAACGGTGGGGAGAAAAGGCGGGCAAGCGTGCGAGTTCTGCAGGGAGCTGCCGACTCGGTTGTTGTTGGATAAGAGTGGGAATAAGAGAAGTAAATAAAAACGAGATAAAACGAGATGCAGCAGGCAGAATGGTTTGCTCGTGCATCAAAGAGCCACGGCGCAAAACAACGCAATGTATAGATAGATAAAATAACGGTACCCAGCCGATGCAGAGAGGGAAAGTGGCAGCAACTCCAGAACGAGAACGAACCTAGTTAGAAAAGGGAATAGATGGAGAATGAATGCACGCAGTAAAAGAACCGTGAGGCAAGGAGGGAAAAGGGGTCGTAAAGGCCACTCTGACGAGCCCCAGAATCACTTACGAGATCAGGAGAATCGGAATAAGTGGTCAATAAGTGAAGCGCCCAAGAGCGCTTGCTTGCGCTGCTTAAGGAAAGTGAAAGGCGCGCGATTACTGACTCGTCCTCTTTCTTTTCTTATCGCTCGCCATTCCCCTTTTCATTCAATTTCCGCTCCCTCTCTTTCACTTACAGTTCCCGTTTCGTTTCCTTTTTCTTCTGCTTCCGTTTAACTCGTATTGGTGCGCTCTGGTGATCGTTGCCCCAGCTGCTGTTGCTCCTGCTGCTTCCACCGTCCCAACTTTTTGACGACGGGGTTTCTACCCTAAGGTCAGCGCTGGGTGATGCGTTTTATTGAAACGCTGGTTCTTCTCCAGCCCGCTCCATTCCAGTTCATCTCCAGCTCGTCTCCAGCCCAGAGCAATAGCATCTCAACGAATCAAAGCATATTTTCTCTCATGCTCCGCTGGAAATTTGCTGCATGCGAAAATGACCCTTTATATCGGGGAATTCCAATAAGCGCTCCCGCCTGAGCACTTTGCGCACTTGGCAGATTTGTGTTTCGCACTCTTAAGGAGGCTGCTGCCAGCTATTTTGATCACCTACATTTTTTTAAGGGGGGGGGGGGGGCAAGTTTGACGCGCAAGCGGGGGAAGACGCGCACGGATTGTTACTTGGGAATCCTGTCTATATTCTATCGCACGTGCGAAAAAGAAATAGATGGCGAGCAATCCAGAATTTTTGCGGAATGTGCTGGCGTCATCGTTATTGGCTCTGTTTAGGTTTTGCCCGCGCTCGCAATCGCGAAAGTCGCAAGTTTGTATTAGCAGCACTCATTGGTGAGGGCGGACGCTTTTGCCTCAATAGCTTGGGTTGCTTCGGTAGGCATTACATGACCTAAATAATAATAATAATAATAATAATAATAATAATAATAATAATAATAATAATAATAATAATAATAATAATAATAATAATAATAATAATGTTAATAATATAATAATGTTAATAATAATAATAATAATAATAATAATAATAATAATAATAATAATAATAATAATAATAATAATAAAATAATAATTTGTTTTGGGGGCAAGGGAATGGCGCAGTATCTGTCTCATATATCGTTGGACACCTGAACCGCGTCGTAAGGGAAGGGATAAAGGAGAGAGTGAAAGTAGAAATTTAGAAAGAGGTGCTGTAGTGGAGGGCTCCGGAATAATTTCGACCACCTGGGCATCTTTAACGTGCACTGACATCGCACAGCACACGGGCGCCTTAGCGTTTTGCCTCCATAAAAACGCAGCCGCCGCGGTCGGGTTCGAACCCGGGAACTCCGGATCAGTAGCCGAGCGCCCTAAGCACTGAGCCACCGCGGCGGGTTAGTGGAGGGCTCCGGAATAATTTCGAGCACCTCGGGATCTTTAACGTGCACTGACATCACCTAAGCGGTGTCGAAAGTATATATAACATATACTGCCCCGTATATAACATATCCATTATATTTACATCAGGTAAACGGCGGCGTCGAAAGTAAATATAATGGATATGTTATACACGGGGAAAGGCCTGAGAATCTCCTCAGTATCAACAGTAATGCTAATTTTATATCAGTGATAGAATATATAATTCATCCAGAAGACACGCAGTTACAGTACACACGCCGCGACAGACTTCCTTAAGGAACTTTGATAGAAGAGCGTTAAATGAGCCGACAATTCTGCTCGTCTATACACTGAAAAAATTGAAAATTGGTTTTTGAGGAAAGGAAATGGCGCAAAGATTGTATCACATATCTCGGCGGACACCCGAACTGCGCCGTAAAGGAAGGGATGAAGGTGGAAGGGAAAGAGGAAAGAGAGAAAGAGGTGCCGTAGTGAAGGGTTACGGAATAATTTCGACCACCTAGGGATCTTTAACGCGCACTGACATCGCACAGCACACGGGCGCCTTTTGCGTTTCGCCTGCACCGAAACGCGGCCGCCGCGATTGGGATCGAACCCGGGTACTCCGGATCAGTAGCCGAGCGCCCTGAGCACTGAGTGACCGGGGCAGCTTTACTGGTCACTGGGCAGGGTGACCATGAAGTTTCAGGACCTTCTTGGCCATTTCGTCGCCTTCGAAGCAGCGGAGATGATTCGGAGGTGCATTTCGACGATGTTAGAGGAGACAAGAAGCGAGATCACTATTAGTCCGTAATTAACTTGCACAAGGTTTCTACAGGCACTGGGGCCTCTAGGATTTCGTCGATGAAAGGAACGCTCAACTCGGTGTTTGGGGCGGTAATGCCTTGAGCGTGACGAAGAGAGTATATATCAGGGTAGAAATGAAAGTAAGAGTAGGCTTTCAGAAATCGATCGATTAGTTTGCGGGTTGATTTATTAGACAACTAATAAGAGTTAAAGAAATATTAGGTGATATGTGACAGGGTGTAGCCTGGAGAGAGGGGGTGTAATGCGCTAAAATAAATGATTGATGGCGTGCTATGGTAAAACGAATAGTTTAAACGAAAAGGAAACTTAATCAAGAGGGGTCAGAAGGCCAGAAAAAGAAGGAAGAACCCGGAATGCGTCGTTCTCGAAAACAGTGATTTAGATGGCCGCAGTTATTCCGGAGCCCTCCACTACGGCACCTTCTTCTTCCTTTCTTCTTTCGATCCCTCCCTTATCCCTTCCCGTACGGCGCGCTTCAGGTGTCCAACGATATATGAGACAGATACTGTGACATTTCCTTTCCCTAAAAACCAATTATTATTATTATTATTATTATTATTATTATTATTATTATTATTATTATTATTATTATTATTATTATTATTATTATTATTATTATTATTATTATTTGAAAAAGACAGAGCTAGCTATAAATCAACTCGAGATTTTTTTGCTGCATGACTCAAAACCTGTTGGCTGAAGAGAGTTATGAATATTTTTGAGGTTTGATTGTGCACGCCAAGATAACACAGGGGGCTATGTGATTAACGGTGGGTTTTTCAACGCGCATCTAAATTTCGATAGAGTGAACAGTAAAGTAAGGCAGGCGTAGTGAACCATAGCAGCTGTCGCAAAATGCAGTTTCCCAACTGTCTCTCGGCGAAGTGCTGCCGATTTTACTCAGTTTTATAGCCTCATCCTGCCCCTTTAGCGCTGCATTCAAACTGACCTCTCGTTTTGAGCGATTCCGAACCAATGCTCAACCGCTTAGAAGTTCAGATGAGAGAAGCAGTAATGAAATAACGACAGAAAGAAATGGAACGCTAGGTAAGGATTACCTTATGTTCTCCCCGGAGCGCTTTATAGAAAATGCCCGTTTTTTTTCAGTCAATGGTGTGTTGCAAGCAAATAGACATTTCATGGGCAATACGGGCGGCGATCTATCCGTGAAATTTTTCAGCGGACCCACTTTAATTTTTTATCTCCTTCAATGCTTCATTGCCCACCGTAACACTTCTTAAGTGGGCACTGATTTCTCAACAGCACTTTCGAAAAGATATCGATTGTCGAAGAAAAAAAGAGCGCCCAGAGGTTTGAGTCCTCAATAAATAGAGGACGAAGTCGGTGACCAGGTCTTCCTTTTCTCCTTTGCGTTCTCTCTCTCTCTCTCACACACACACGCACACACACACACACACACCACACGCACACACACCATACACAAACACACACCACACTCAAACACACAGCACACACACACAAACACACACACACCACACACAAACACACACCACACACGCGCGCACACACACACACACACACACGCACGCATGCACGCACACACACACACACACGCACGCACGCATGCACGCACACACACACACACACACACACACACGCGCGCGCACACACACTCACGCACATACACACACACACACACACGCACGCGCACACGCACGCACACACGCACACATACACACAGACGCACATACACACAGACGCACGCACGTACGCACACACGCATGCACGCACGCACACATACACACACACGCACGCACGCATACACACACACGCACACACACATGCACGCACGCACATACACACACACACGCACGCACGCACGCGCATACACACACACACACGCACGCACGCATGCACACACACGCGAAGAAAATATCGCTGAGAGCCACAACGACGTAACGCGGAGCTTGAAGGGCAGCGTTCACAGATGATTCCATGTCACGGGTTGGCGTAATTGTTCATAGCTCAGGAGCGAAGAAACTGCTGAGAAAAAAAGAACGCAAAAACGAAAGACGGGAAGAAAACACGCACAATCGCAAGGCTTACATTGCTTAACATACTGTTATTCATTGCGATAGCATTGCAAGGCTCATGGATAAAAAAAATACGTCGTTGGTTGCATAATTTTCATGACCGGAAGTGACTTTACAAGACCGGAAGTGACGACTATATGCTTCGTTGTTTCTTCATTGCGGCCGCGTCGCCACCTCCTGACAGCTTTGGGGAAACATGCGTCCGCACCAGCTGGAGGACGCGAAGAGATGTCTGGTCTGGTTGTGCGCTAACAGATGTGTGGCCGCGAACAGAACCGTAAATGAATGTCACAGTACTCGATGTAAATGCATCAACGCCTTTTAATACTAATTTCTGACACATAATGTGCTTAGATGTCCTTGAGAATTTGTTTCGTTCCATTTGTCGCGAAGGTGCTGCAGCGCCATACATTCTAGTGCAAAGCATCACCACGAAGGCAATTTGCGCCCCAAAACATTGATTCGCAAACATAAGTTTAGTCACCATATTTTTTCCCTTAAACAAACCTGTTTCTATTACTTGTCTTTATATTTCTCCTTCATTATGATAATTTAGTGACGACCACAAAGAAAGAATGGCACGATGTATGTATCCGTCCTTCCAGAACCTCTAGAGATTATTTGCTTGTTTATATTCCTTTTTGCGGTATCTAGAAGACGTGCAAATCTGAATGCATGCAATATGCATCTTTCATTTTCAGATGGCCGGCATCGTCTCAGCTCTCGTAAAGAATTTCCCGCACTGAAGCCCGTCTGGTAGCCTCTCCGTCTGCCAGGGCTTCCCTCACCTCCGCTTTCTTCCTTTTCAGTTCCTTTTCATTTCCTCTTCTCCCTTCTGTTCCTTTCTTCCTCGTCGCTGATTGGCTCTTCATTTGTCCTGTCCCTCCCTGATTGGCCAATCCTGATAACCTGTTACCATTTGACAAGTACGCCTTTAAATTCCATGAGATGCACATAATTCATTTTCCTGTCTGAATAGACCTACTCATTGTTCCTTTCACGGAAAGCATTGCGACTCTATGGATTGGATACTTGCGCTCTGTCTTCCATACTAAATTCTATTCGTAATAGCAAAATCACTATTACGTTTTCTGCTTCAGCCACATCTCATGTCGCCCCAGGTTCTGTTCTACCAGTGCATTTGCTTTTGTTGATCACCTCATCGTAAATCCGCTTAGCGTGCCTAATCCATTTGCTGCCACTGAACCGACCCGGTTTGGTTCCAATGACGACTACCGTTCAATTGCTGATATTGTATCATATGCGGTTAAGTTATTTACTACCGCGATTTTCGGTGTTCTTTCGGACTTTATGTTATTTCCTTCTAGTATCCATCTTCAGCGGTATTTATGAACACGAAACTCGCTCTTAATTATTTATTTTTCGGCAAAGTCATTCGCTCGCATAATTGTGTTCCTTTGTTAAGGCTTATTGAGTTGGTCGTCTCGACTGTGATTGTTTCCGTGCGTAAATAATTCATTCAGACGTCTACCGAGAGGAAAACGGAAGAGAACGCCGTGATCGTGAGATTTAGGCGCCACGTACAACACAAGCAGCACAGATAATTGGCCCAATATTCGAAAGCAATGGTTTCATACTGGTCCTTTGTAGGACCAGCATTTGTCAATACAATTTCAATATTGTGCCGATTAGCTGTGCTGCATGGGAAGGCCGAGGTTCGTGAGCTAAGTGCTTTCAGGCGTAAATAAGGAAATAGTCGCTATCTCTAGCCGCCAGTTCGGCTTATTGTAATGAATTTGTTTTCGTTGACTCATGATGAATGTGTAGAGAATGATGCAAGTAGACATAACGGAAACAAAGATTAATATTGAGCAGTCCACTATGGAGGAAAAATGCGTCGTTCAGGTTCCCTGGGATTGTATGGTATTCCTTTTGTGCAGACACTCAAAGACCGCACTAAACTTATCCTACTGCTGGGCTTAAGAGCTGTAGTCGCTCTCCGAACTGCACCTAGAAAATGTGTCCACGTTTCCCGGTATTGCAATTATCCGCCACAGTGTGGTGGATTTCTTGAAGCTGTCACCAACGTTTTCGTTAACTGGGAGATGGTAAAACTATGCATATCAAGTTCACGTTTCTAGTTTCTTTTTTATTCACGAAAGTAACCGCCCTGTGGCTTTGGCTTTAGATCCGCCATGAATTTCTGTTTTTGAGGTAATGATATGCCCAGGATTAGAGCCTGAGAACACGGGACGTGGTAATGTGCATTTGAGGCGAAAAATTGCCTTTTCAGTGGTACCTGGCAGTTGGTGATTACGTAGAATGATTTTTTATCGCATGCCAGTCCGGATGCAGACGTTATCTGCTTGGATCATTTAAATTATCTGAATTTACGGAACTTTCAATATGGACTGCAGTATCTTAATATAGAAAAAAACTTTTAAAACATTCAACTTATAAAACAGGTATTAATGCCACCAGCGGAAGTCAACTTGGTGTGCTGCTAGGGAGGAATTTACAGGTTAGTATTAATCGCATTTTTCTTTTGCGATCTAACCACAGAAAGCTCTCAGAAAGCAACACAAAGCCGCATATGCTTTCTAAACATGGACACATCAGCTTCATTCCTGAGCAGTGGGAGCGATACCCAAGATCAGGGGAATTAAAGGCAACCCACGGCACCTCTTCTCTGCCCACGTATTTCAGGCGCATATTTTGGGCTGCCGACGGTGTAACTGTCTTACGTAATGACTCACCACTCCATGGGAATTATACATTACAGGAACTGCAGTCTTAATTTATACTAGACAGTTCTCTACTGTGCATGGTCCACTTGACTATTCTATCCTATCCTATCGTATCCTATACTATATTATACTATACCATACCCTGCCGCGGCGGTTAATTTCGATGGCGGCGAAATTCTAGAGGCCCGTGTACTGTGCTATGTCAGTGCACATTAAAGAACTCCAGGTGGTCGAAATTATCCGCAGCCCTTCACTACGTCGTCCCTCATAGCCAGAGTCGCTTTGGGACGTTAAAACCTCGTAAACTAAACTAAATATTACTATTCTATGCTATGCTATGCTAAAATACAAAATACTACTTCGCAACACTCCAGTATGTAATTTATACCACACTATACTCTCCAATAAACTCCTTTGTATATTCGGCGGTGTAATATGTACGGCGTTTGCCAAAGGTAACCAGGCAACAGGGTTGTTTCTTAGTGGAACAGTGGAGGACTTATGACACCCTATCTGTGATTAATCTGTGTAAGAAGAACCCTTGTCTTTACTTTTACGCGACAGCGTATACAGCTCGTTAGGTTGAAAAGCCGTCGGTGTCGTAGTAGCAGTAGTTGTATCTGTCTGTCTTTCGGACACCGTAAGCGCTCCACTGTGTAGCTGCGAAGCAAACCCAGTTGCATGATTCCTTTTGGCAAATCATTACCCACTCCATCGCATAGCTGAAACTCCGAAACGTTGTAGAAAACATGCTATACTACTACATTCCACGCAATATCATACATCTTGCTCGCAACGAATAGGAAGGTACTGCCGGCGTCAGCAGATCGGCAGGCAAGCTCTGAAAAGCGTTCACACGTCGTAATAGTACTGGATTGTGTGGTATCATGCGTAATATATGCCTGGCTGCTGAGAGCCTCGCTGTCAAGGTTCAGAGTCAGTCACAAACTGTTTTTGAATGCCGGACGCTTGCAGAAATCGGCGTTCAATACATAACTTTAAATTTCAAGCTGAAACTCCAAGTATGGTACCAGCAATTTGTGAAACCGTCTCTAGATTTCGTGTGAATCCGTACGGCGCCAGCCCTCCACACTGAAGCAGGAAAGAAAAACAGTCTGTGCCTTCACAGGCTCAGCCGGAGGCGCTTCACATATTTGCTCTTTGTATTTCTACTGCTCAAGTTGGCTACAGGCTTTCTAGGAGTTAAAAATGAATTCCGACCGTGAGCGCCCAATATGCCGTACGCCGTTTTCGCATGAACGATTCGGCATCAAGCAGTCTCGCCGTTACCACGAAGCAAAACGAAATTACGATTGATAGCCCATGACGTCAGCGTTTGCAGCACACGTTGACCCCCATAAGCAGCAGGTGCAGTTCATTGGCGTGGCCGTGTAGCAATGAAGCCTTGCGAGATCAACACCTCCAGGCAACGTTCGAGCATTATTACAGGCACAGCGTTCCCTGCCTCTCCTTACTAAAAGGTCAACGCGTTGCACCGGCCAAAGCGAGTCATTCCGTAAAGGTGCGGGCGCGATCGCATAAGGTCATCCCAAACCACCGTCTATAACCGGCGGATACAGGCGCTGCGCTTCTTTTATGGCAGTAGGCCTATAAACATCGTATAACCGTCATAACCGCCGCATTGTCTACAATGAGAAGGCAGGCAACCTGTTACCTCTAAGTGCTCTGACCCCGTTTCGCTTCCACCCCGGTTTCTGTTCTGATCGCCGCCAAATCAGTTTACGGCCAGAGCCGCCAGGTGGCGCTGACAGCCGAGCGACCACCACGCCGCGTAGTGGCTGCTTCGTTGCTCCGTGCGGAGAGCTATGGCTGCCATATATATATTCTTGCTTGCTCGTTCGTTTGTTTTCTTCTCGACCTCGCTGATGCAGGATAAATGCGAGGTCATGTATCCGCCGAACAGGTCAGTAAACAAACAACAGACCGGCTGTTGTTTTCTCGTCTTGTGTATGTGTGTGTCCGTAAAGTGTGCGATAGTAAGACAGCTCTCGCTTGTTAGCGTGCTACACAGCCGACCATAAGCGATGCCCATAAATCTCGGAGTGCAGGCTGGCGTAAGCTGTAGTGGTATAGGGCAGGAGAGGTAGGCGAGCGTCGTGATGCGAGAGGACAGCAAACAAAAACAAAAGGAAAGAAATGAATAAGCTTCCGGGATTCTACGTACGAAGGGGCTGACTGCCCGTAGCGGCCGATGCGAAAGAAGTATTCACCTGAAGGCCGACGTTGCCACCGGATAGTGACGCGTGTTAACGTAATAGCTTTCAGGTACACCGCCAGAATAAGCAAAGTTTCATAAACGTGCAGCAAGGCTACATTTATAATCTACACCGAAGTTTTCATAGCAATTTTTTTTACTGAACGGAAAGTGATCGTGTATATGCACCTGACTCAGCTTTGAGAAGAATGCAGGTTTAAAAGAATATTTTTTGCTCTGCGTACTACACGGACGCCTGCTATACAATTCGAAGATCGTTGATGTATCATGGGCCCACTGCATATCAGCGCCATTCTTAAACCGCTCTACAACTGCGGGTAATTGCTTGTCAAGAACCAAACTATGCACTCCGCCAGCCCAGACATCAGAGGGACGCTACGAGTGACGGCGCGAGCAACAAGTACGCACAAAACAATGTGTATGGCTATCACAACAATCATAATCAGGCCTGACGCCTTATAAGATTGAAAAAAGTTGAGCTGAGGCTTAGCTAAACTGTTAAGCCTGGATATCTCTAAGCGAAAAGCTTCATGGTGATGCTCGTGGTTAAGCTTAAGATTTCATGCTACCACTTCTGGGTGTTCTTCTCCTCCTTCCATGGCGAAAGGTCAGACGACGGAGGCAGCGCGCGGCGGCGACGACGGCTGCGGCAGCAGCGACCACCTGCGCTCCGCGTGACGTCACTCGGTTTCACGGTCAGACGACGGAGTCAGCGCGCGGTGGCGACGACGGCTGCGGCAGCAGCGACCACCAGCGCTCCGCGTGACGTCACTCGGTTTCGCGCATGCGCAGCTGTGGCAAATCTGTAGCGTGGCTCACGAGAAGCCCGGTGTTGACGAGCCTAGTGAAGCTTGTCGCATCAATATTCATTTGCATCCCGTACGCAATGGGTTCGCAAGTAGGCCCTTGCGCTACTGGCGACGGTTTGTTCCTTCTCTCTGCCCTTCACGGGGCAGTGCACAATGCACTTTTATTCTTTCCAGCGCCGATTGCCAAGCAACGAGAGGCACATCCGGAGTCGGCGCTAACAAGCTCCCTTCTCCTATTTTCTCCCACATAGCTGTCGTGTCTGATTGGCTAATGGGCATTCCAGGGTGGGGTGTTGTAGCCGGAAGCGATGAGAATCGCTTTGATTACGTCATCTGTTGCGATGACGACGGAGGGAACGGTGACTGGCATGCATAGCTCTTGATGACACTGTCGAAAGACGATACCTGGCGTCTATACTGCTTCGGTAAATCTGCGCAGCGCTGGAGAAGCTACGCAAGGCGCTGCGGGCCACGGTAGCAACATTCAGAAAGCTGGTCGCGTGTGGACAGTCTGACGCACGTAACCTGAGAGAAGGATTTACAATTATGACTGATGCAAGCTGCTACGTTAATCTAAATTTTCTGGATTGCTATCAATTGCCGGCAGCAACTTTCAGTCTGCTAATTTCAAAGTTCACACGTAAGTATACAGATAGGAGTATATTCCAGGAAATCAATAATTTTGTCATCTCCTATAATTAGAGACGAAGATAATCAACTACATATGTTTGCTTCAAGCTGCAATGAAAATCAAACTTAGTGGGGCTTGTTAGCCGTTGCTCAAGGGAAACCGGTACATTTTAGTTATACTCATTCCATTATTTATGTATATTATAAGATTATGAGCGGTTGCAGAGAACAAAGAAGTTTCAGTGGAGAAGGGTCAAAGGGAGCGTGAGAAAAAACCACAAATCATGTGACCATAACAAGGGAGTATTACTTCGAGTGCGTCTCCCATGAATGATTGAAGCGAGCGAAAACGAAGTTTTCTTAGCGCAGACAACCTGTTTTAAACGTAATACACTTGACAGGGCGCATAATTCTTCCTCCTCAGACATTTGAAGGGTTCTCTTGAGGACACACACGCACAGAAAAAAATAGCAGCATTGTTCACAAACCCATAATAACCCATAACTTTGGCATTTAGGGATTACTGCGATGCCCTTCAACTTCTTGCAAGGCTTTTCGCGTATCTAAAACAGTTTAAATATATTTATTTAAAGAATATCTTGATTATTATCCTGTAAAAAAAGCCCCCGTATTGCTTCAGAAGAGCTCTCATTAGTTGCCGATTTTTGTTCTCTCTCATCTAAAGTACACCTTTTGCCTTATTTCTTACCTTGGGTCAAGTTATATGTGACTCTATTCTCGTGAACAAAATCACAAGGCTTAGTCCAATCAAGAGTGACCTTAATGTCAGAACAGCTTTCCAACCTCGGCTGCTTGCGGCTTGCTGACAGTAGCGCTCCGAAACCACTGCAAAATTTTGGCTGAGGCACAACATGCCTGCGTAGACTGACCATTCACGAGGGCAGCAGAAACCCAAATAAAAGCCTTGAATGTCTGCGTTTGTTATCTGTGGAGTCTATCCAGATTATACGACCGAGGCGGTGTAGATGGAGCGTCTGTGCGAGGATTCTCTGCAGCAGAAAACATTACAAAGCCTAAGCACTGATGTATGCCTGACACTAGGAAAGGCCTACTACCTACAAGTAAAGTAGGAATATAAGAAGAAAATTAGTTCTTGAATTAACGGGTAGTGTACTTTGACGTACCCCAGTGGAACTGATTTGAGTTGAGTTGTTGGCTACTGATAGCGTTAGCCTTGCTATTATTACCCCGGCAAGTTGCTCTGCTGTAGCGACTCCTAATCACTGATTGCAAAATTTTGCCACACATCTGTGACCTAGCACAGCTGCACCGAAACACATTCAAGCACCAAAAATATACATCAACTGCTACTGTTAGGCCTGCAAGATTGCGTTGTGTCAAGAAAAAAAAACACACACACACAAGCAATGTAAGGCACTTCTGGCGCATAATTAACGAGGTGTTGTCGATTCTGGACCTAGCCTAGCACTAGTCTGCAGTGTTTTTTGTTTGCTTATCACCTTGAATAAGTAATATAGCCTCCGTTCTTCCCCAGAAGTAACTACATCAGCGCACTTGGCAATTACCTGTTTTGGAGCTATGATTTCCAGAAAGCCTGAGCAGTAAATACTGCGTTGAGTCATTTTGATGTATGAGGCAGGTTCATCTTCCCAGAAATAGTAAAGAAGACGGTGATATCTATACTTGCCTTGGATATGATTCAACTGAGAAATCAATGGACCACATTTATTCCCCTATGTATGCGGCTGATCTTTTTTTTTTCTTTTAATTAACAGACATACTCCTTTAGGCTTAGAGCGTTATGCAACAGTGCTGTCGCTCGAGTTTTTATTCTTCCTGGTTGTTTTGAAAAGACTTTAGCATAAAGGCAAATGACATCTGGAACGACCAGGAGGTGTTGCTTTTTCGAAATAAGCCGAACGAAGAGAAGTTAAGTTCAAGCGGTAACGTGACGTGCGCATCGCTTGACGGGACAGTTTCATGCGGAGGAATGAGATGGCGAAAGTGCAATAAAAAGTTTGGACTACTACAGGGCTCTTATATCCTGATTTTTTTTAGCTAGTGCAGAGCAGCTCCAAACTAGCTTTGAAGTGAACTCGTTGTGGGCACGGTTTTAACTTCATGTCAAAGCACGTAACAAGTTGCCATGAATCAAGCGAGCTCCCTGTAAACATCGACAGCATGCAGCTGGAAACACCGACAAAGGTGTTAGAAAACATATCCTACTTACTTCATAGAGTACACAAGGTAAGGACACACCTGCAAAAACAAAGAAAGAAGAACGTTCAATAGCAAACATTAATTTTTCGTCTTGTGCGTTGTGTTATCATTAATGAAGGAACAGTTCTACTCAGCATGTTGTAGGAGGACATTACAGAACAGCGTTTTGAATAATTCTTGCTCGCTTGCAGTGTTGTGTGGTCAACTCGTGAGCGTCACTAAGTAGAACATTCACAATTAGAAGCAACACCTGTGCAAATTTTTTTTTTCACCCAACGTCACTCAAGACTAAATATGAGCAAAATCGAAGTTTTTGTGATACATTCCGCATTATTAAGGTAATAAAATGTCCCCCCCCCCTTCCGCAAAAAAACACACGCTTCTCATTTGGTATATCACACTACACAGAAAAGTGCTTGCGGTTAAAGCAACGTGTTTCACCCCGATATCTGATTATCTCGTCACCACAATCCCGTAATCACAGCCATCAAAAAATATTTAATGAACGCAAAAATAATTATATCGTTTAGGGTCTGCTCAAGCACAATTTTGCTGAAAATTATAACTACCGCTTTGCTGAGTCTGGCGTGCTGACTGAGAGACGATATTTTAGGAACGGCGCCTGGCGTTCTCCTCGTTATCTTTCTCTCCTGAACGTTGCACTGAGTGATGGCATGAACCTGCTTATCTTTCGAGGAATGCACCGGAAGCACCAAGGGCAATTAACGATAAGCTGGATTCTGCGACTCCGCGGATTAGCCGCAACAAAAGCCGACGTCTGGAAGCCAAGGACGGGCTTCTATTGCCGCCTGCAGCACGGACAGAGTTCGCGGAATGTCTTTCGCATTTCAGTTTATAAATGCGTCCTTGAAGTCAGAGAGAACATTTCTTTTCCCTACAGATTCAATAACACCTTGCAATGCTGGGCGGAAGCATTTTTGAGAGGGAAACCGTTTATGAACTCAATTTTTTCATGTAATTTAAGGTTTCACTACAATTATAGGTATATCCGGAGATCACCCGACGGCAGTCTTGTATTTTTTTTCTATTCATGATTTTGCTATTGTGAAAAGCGTTCCCCATTGGTTTTGTATTACACTCTTAACTGTTCGGTGCGATCACTGGAAACACTTTAAAGAAAGTTTTTTTTTTACATATCAGGATAATGGACCGTTCCCTTCAATATATTCATAACAGTGTCTTCCATTTTACAATTCTCAAAATTTTTGCCCGAGAAATCTGGACTTGCTAAAAAAATAATGCAGGGCTAAGCTGCCTGACAGCTTCGCCTTTGGCTGCAGCCATCATTTCTGACAGCATGTGTCACTGCGGATGAAGAAATTGACTGTTTATTGCCTGGAGAAGAGGGTAAAGCGTTACTTCATTTTACGTGTTCGAAATCCGAAATACGAACAGTCAGCACATTTCTTTGCAGTAATAAAAAAATCAGGTATAGATTTTATATATCTGAAACACAGAAAGAAATTTACTTGGGTACACATATTTAAGCTGTCGTTGGATATTCAGGTATTCGTTTCATTCTTCCATAGGAAAGCTGGGCGTGATTCTTTCTTCTATATTTCCTAAGTAAAATTCTGGGTATTCCAAAATCTCAATTTGTGGGACAGATAGAGCTTCGTATTTTACTACTCAAGCAATTCTGAAATATGCAGTTTGGTCGAGGGCCCTGAGATATGAGCTCGTGTGGCCTTATTTAGGGTTTCGCGTGAAATAATCTCCTGGCTTTAGTGAGGCTTCATGAACTGCGTTTCGTGTTTTCATTTCCAGTTGTCGCTAGAAAACAATGCAGACCGAAAGAGCGGTTCGGATAAGCTTTTAATCACCCTCCATTTAGAGTACAAGAAAACATCAAGAATCTCAACAATTTTCATGTTTTGTGAGCGCCATGGTACCGAAATTACTGCCATAAAGCCGCATTTGGGCAGCTAGAAACGACGCGAAGCTTTTCCGACTCTGCTACGAATGCAACTCACGAAGGTCTTCTTAATAAGGGCTGGAATATGGAAGAGAGCATTAGCGTGCATTTGAGAAAGACTCAATGTGCGGCACAGCGATTTGCGCGGATTAACTTATCTTGCGCACATACGACATCGTTTTGAATGCGTCGCCTCAACTGCGCAAAAGCGCAATTCGAGGGATGATGGGTTTTTCATCCAGCTATCCTTTTCTCTGCGGGACACTGCCCCGACGTCGTTGCAAATTCGAGCCCTGTTATGGAACGGTAGATTTGTGGGGTGCTTTGTGCGCTGGGTAGTTTTCCAGTCGCCGCGCTGGACCTTGCAAAACATGATAGACTGCAAGCGCTTTTCGTGCTGGTCCAGCTATTCTAACCAACTGTGTTGCTGGTTTGAAGTGAGCGGAGGTTTGTTCAACGCTCCATATCTCATTATACGCTAAAGCTTAGAGTTCAGAGATTGTAACGGGTGACGTGGGGGCATATTGCTGGGTTCGTGTGCGCTCTTCTAGTTATAAATTTTATTCTTAAAATGCCCTGTATGCTGAGCGCATTTGCCGGTGTATGCACATATGATCATGCGCTTCAGTGTTCACTGTTCACTCATAGACGTCTTACAGGAGATTTTCTTCCGACACCGTGGCTCAAGAAACTGTGCTTAGTAACGTAGCTACACTGGACCTTCGCGCAGTACCGGTGCGTCGACCGCACTGTGTCCTGCTGATTTGTTCCGTTTCATGGAAGTACGCGAGGACATCCGGTCCTGGGTGACGTCTGCGAGCCCAATCGCAGGGCGTGTCGAAAGCTGCGTTGTTGTTCCTTCTAGCCGGTCATGCACTTTTTCTGTTGAGGTTAATTTCATAAGAAAATTATTAGGAATGACTGGAATTTAGAAACGTATTAGGGGACAGCAATGACACAGCCGAGTTCTTTCTTCAATTCCTTTCATTTGACAGAACTGAAGAGGAAGAAGGAGCAACAAAGGAAGCGATGGAGACTTATAAAGAAGTAAGATGAGGAATTCATCGCGAAGTGTAAACTTCGTATTTGGCTACAGACGGACGGACGGGCGGGTGAGCGGGCGGCCAGGCAAGCGGGTGGGCGGACGGGAAGGCAAGCAAGGCAGGCAAGGCAGGCAAGGCAAGGCAAGGCAAGGCAAGACAGGCAGGGCAGGCAAGGCAGGCAGGCAGGCAGGCAGGCAGGCAGGCAGGCAGGCAAGGCAGGCAAGGCAGGCAAGGCAGGCAAGGCAGGGCAAGGCAAGGCAAGGCAAGGCAAGGCAAGGCAGGCAAGGCAGGCAAGGCAGGCAAGGCAGGCGGCTCTTCTAGGGTGAGATGCTTGGGAAAAGGGTCTTGACCACAGTTGCCGTGACGGATCAGAGATAAGTTCCGCCGTCAAGCAACCCTAAATCCGCCTCGTGCGGTAGAAGCCCAACTTGTAGCCATTTTTCTCAAGGTGGCCAGGGTTCATGCAAAGACCCATTTCCCAAGCATTCCACCCCTCATAAGCCGAGCTACCAGGCAGGGAAAAGCTTGTACCCATTGTATCACCAGTGGGTACCCAGCAGCACTGGGAATCGAACCCCGCACCTCCCGCGTGCGAGGCAGCGGCTCAAACCGACCGACCGACCGACCAATGGGCACTGAATATTGAATACAACACCGCTTGAAATGAATAATGGATGTGTCTAGCGTTTACTCTTTTCTCGACAAACAGACGCTGATTGTTCGCCTTCTGAGTTCGGCAGCGGAATCAGCTAAAACCACTCAGAAGATGCGAGTTTGGCGCTTCCTCTCTTTCCTGCGCTTTGCTTTACTCGGCAACCTAATTGCGCATTTAACCTAATCCGAACACATTACCGAACCAGCCACTGGAAGAGAAGGAAGCGGCGGCATCCTTACCGAAGCCTGCGCTATGAAACTTCCCTTTCCACTCGGCACTGAGGGCTTTGGAGAGGACCCTTCAACGTACGCGGCCGTGCCTCTCCGGTGAGGATCACTGTTGACATTCCAGGTTAGGCGGCCAATTAATCTCCCAACGGAAGACCCGGGTCCCCTACGCGCTAGCTCAGACCGGGCTTATAATGGGCGTGCGGGCTTCATCAGGCTGGTGGAGACTTGTGAGCTCAGGCTATACTTATTTATTCTTTTTTTCTGCTCCTTCATTTCATTCGTTTGCTTATTTATCGGTTTGTTCGGGAGGGAGACTTGCTAAAGGAAGCCGAGTGGGTTAAACCGGTCGCCGAGCACACGCCCGGTAGCAATCTAATTTGAAAGTTTTCGCCGGTGGGCGTTTAGGGCGCGTAATTACTTACCGGCTGATGAGAAACGAGGCAGTGAGCGACTCGCTTCCAAACTATGCAAATGGGCGAATGAAACAGGTTAGCCTTAGTCCCAAGGTAGAGTAAAGTACTCGGATGCTAGAGTCAGAATTGCGTCCGGTTGTCACGCTTATACTCACGCACAGAAAAGCGAGGCTTGGAATGCCTATTTGTGCTACATTGTAGTTAATCATTGCAGGCGAAATTTGAATCTCGTACTGCAAGAATGAGCAGGAAAACTCGCACCGCCTCCATAAGAAACAAACTTTGCATAAAAAAAAGAAAACAAATTTGAGCGGTAGTTTTCGCTGTGCCAGGATTGTTAAAGCTAGTATTCTGCATAGAAACCCGGGCATAGAAGAGCGATTAGCAAAGATACAGGAAAATAGAGCGGCTGCACAGCCACCATTGTTCTTTGCAGGGAAAGTGGCAAAATACCAATCAGGAAGTGTATCACACGAGAAGGCGCTATCTCTGCGGTACTGTAAACCACGCGTTTATGGGAGGTATTCAGAGAACTAGATTAGGAAGAGTTGGGGATAAGCTAATGGAGAATACGAAGCCAAATCTCGGATTTCCTGATTACATTGCATTGTGAAGTAAATCAGGCCGAATTGCAAATTATCATTGAGGACCTGGTCAGGCAAAGCAGGACGGCAATTCCAAAAATTAATTTTAATTAATGTAAAGTAATATTAGACGCTCTCGGGAGGGAACAACAGTTTACATAGGCAGCAAGCATTGGAGGTGGTTAGAGAATGAATTTACTGAGGGCAGATAATTGCAGCCATTGGAGACCATGAAAGTGAAATAACTTGGCGAATAAGAACGGGGTGGAGTGTATTTCACAGCTACGCTTAACTGATAAATGGCATCTTACCGATATCCATCAAGAGGGGTCTATATAGCAGTTGTATCTCACCGGTACTCATCTATGGGGCACAGACGTGGAGGCTAACGAAAAGGGTTGTTCTTAAACTGAGCAAAACACAGTGAGCTGTGGAAAAGAAATGACTAGCTCTCAAATTCGGAGACAAAGAGAGAGCAGAATGGGTTAGGAAACAAACACGAGTTAATGTTATCTTAATCAATATCAAGTAGCAGAAATACAGAAGTGAGCAGAAATATATGACATTTGATTTTTTTTAATTTGCTTTTTCACACAAAAACTTGAACATGTCATTTACAGGAAGATTCTATCAGACTTTTTACACAGCAGCAACGAATATGTATCATCATATTAGGCACGATTCTCTACTGAAACATTCCATATCAGCCGCTCATTTAGAGGTAAGGGAATGTGGAGTCCATATGGTATAGAGAATTATATGGAAACCAATATGCTTTTTAAACGTTTTCCGTACGGTCTGCGTATACATTCTGTGCAGCTTTTATGCGAGTTTTTTATGGTGCGCATGACTTAACATGGAGATCGTATGCTTCCATATGTGTCATCAACATTGTCTATATTGGTTCTTTATGTTACATATGGACTCCACATGAGTCATTTGAAAAACATGTGGCCTTATTCGGCTAGTCAGATGGAACTTTTCAGTAGTTTGCTCCGACAGCGAATTTACTGAAGAACTGCTTTCTGCAAAGCGTGAATGTTGCGGCAGTAATATGTTTTCTTTAATTAAAAAATCAGGCACCAATTCCAAGAACGCATTTTTACAATAAGCTAACACCGTGAATACGTTAGACACGAAACCGTTTGCGTCGGTCACTGCTTGACGCTGCCGAGGCATAGAATATAGAGAGCTCTGAATAAACTTCTAGTCTTTATTTCTCCATTCTTACACCAGCTGGTCGAATTTCTCGTCGGAATTGTTGGTTTTTTCTTTTGTCTCTGGGTCGGGGCGCTAAATATCTGCATAAATGCACAATCGAATTAATGCCAGTAGACCGGCTTGAACCTATAATAAGGCCCACTTTCTTTTTCTTCATCCAATTTTCCTGCGCAACACACGTGATAATTTCAACTTAAAAAAAGTGAAAATTTTGGAATGTTCGCTTCCAGTTAAGGGTGGTGCAGTTTTGTGAATGACCACCGTACTTACACTGTGTTGCCACGCCTTTGAAGGCAGTAAACAGAGAGACCAAAAAGGGCGTTTTCCTTTTCTGGTGAAATCAACGGAAGCGCAGTGACAACGTCACAAGAAAAGGGCAACACATGCGTCAACTCGCCCCACAGGCTGTAATTCTGAAGCATTCCGTCAGATCTCAAGACCGGCTGATGCTCTTTAAACTGTCGAATAAATGATGATGATTATCTACCCTTTTCCGGTTATACATGTATTCTGCAACGTGTCTTCTCAGGCAATAAAGAAGAGAAGTGGTCGTGCTGTACAGGTTAGTATATTCAGTTATAGATCTCCGCCATACTGATAGGAACCCTGGTTACAGCATTTAGATTTTTTTGCCTTTTCCTTTTACTTTTTCTACTTTCCTAGATTACATGGCAGCAATCAAATAGCTCAATTTTTTTTCTATTCTATCCCAGCGTTTATTTCCCCCGGGGAATTCACGAATATTTGAGACGGGCGTGGCACTTACCTGCACATATTCCTGCACATATTATATGTGCGCGTATGGCGCATGTCGGTACGTGCGGCACATATCCACAAAACGCTTATATGCGGGACAGGTATGTCACATGTATACAAGATATTTCGGTAGATTTTGAGAAGAGAGACGAAAAGGACAGCATGATGAAGACACTGCAGACAAAGTTAATAAGCTAACATGCGCAGGAACATTGAAGAAACACCGTGTTAGACGCGCAAAAAGAGCCTAACCAGCCTAATCGGAGAGTTGGCGTCCTGTTTAGTAAACTTTTGAAGAACACTGCGTGACTTTCGCGTTTAAAGAGCCACTTTCTTCCTTCTGCGCCGAACATTCAGAAAACAACGTAGGCTCTACAGAGACACCTCTGCAAGACAAAACTGCAAAGCGATTGCGAAGCAACGGATTCGGAGGGAACAGCAGGAGAAACTACTAGAAGAGGAATGTTCATGCAGTACACCGAGGAGAGGTGATCGGTCAAGCGCCCCCACTTCTCCATTTCCTCTTTCAGTCTTCACTCTTTCTCTCTGCACAACGGTGCTCTGCTTCATGTTTGCGCTGGAACCATTCCCACTCTCTCAGCCTCTTTTTTTCTTCTCTCTGTCTTTTCATTTTACTTTCCTCGACACCCAGGAAACAGATGACGCCGCCGCTCGCGAGAGACATTGTGGTGAGGATCGCAATCGCCGCCAGGCTTTCCGGAACGCTGACTTCTGCCTCGCAGGCCGGTCTCGTTGTTGTCCTCAAGGGATGGCTCGCTCGTATTGTGCTTTGGATTTGACTCCTTCTGGCACGCTTCAAGCTGGGCCTTGTCTTACGCGCAAAGAGCCAGAGAGGCACAAAGAACGGTTGTATATGAACAGTGTCGGGGGCTACATATGCACTGTAGACGAGTGGCAAGACAGAAGTGAGAAGGAATGGAAGAAAGAAGGCAATTAAAAAAGCAGGAGGGAGAGGCTAGCTAGCTATAGGTAAGCGTGTCGCGTTCGTCTTTTGTATTCTATCCTGGCTTTGGCCCAGGATTTGACTTCAATTTCTTCTGGTCCGCTAGTTCCTGCTCCGTTCGTTACAGAATGGCAGAGAGAATGCAGGCGTGCATTGCCAAGCCTGGCTAAGGGATGGCTGGGTAAAAGGCGTAGATGGAAGTTTGTGAAAGGGGTTTCGGGATTGAAAAATGGACGCCGAGACTCGGCCTTCGGGCCTTCCACAACGCCTACCGCGTCTACGCCTTGTGAACGGAGAATTTACGTTCCCGGCCTAGTGTGGTGTCGCCCCGAGAAAAATAGAAGCGAGAGAATCGATTGGTGGTAGGGCTGCAGTAGAGAAGCGTAAAATATTACTGCCAGAGCCATTTGTAATACAAAGCATAAGCTGTTACGCGCCGTAACCTCGCGGCTATGATAGCCGGTTGGCAAAAAGAAGATAGCCTACGCGTGCACTGCAAGCACCGACGCAATTCTTCGTTTGTGGTAGGGTCATAATATGTCCTGCCTTTGCAGCAACCTCGTGTCTTGAGCTGAAAACACCCCACAGTCTTCATATGAACTGTGTCAACACACTGTTTGCTCATTTTGTGGCACGAATGCCTTGTTTTATTACAAATAGAAGATTTAGTCACATTTGCAAATCACTGCCTAATTTTAAATTTCTTAATAATATGAATTATTACAGTGTCTTACACCTTGACTACAAAATTTATTTGCAGCATTGCCAGTTGTGCTTGTGTAAATCGCACAAATGGGGCAGCAATGTGGGCATACAGGATAATTTCGTCGACCGCATTATGCCCAGCATCCGGTATAACAATCAAGGTATTGTCTTGCCTTGTGCTTTTTCCAACTAACCAATGGAATTAACTATCAAATAGTGTTGCCTCAATTACATCATTTCATTCTTCAAATCAGCACTTTGAGGCAATGAACTTTAACATACTATAATTAATAAGCAGCTACTTCGGCACATTTTTCTGCAGCTTATGACAGTAATATATAATATATCCGACCAGATTTTTTTCCTTCGCGCTTTTCTATATGTGCTGGAGAATACTTCAGAAGCGTTCCGCTCTCTAATTTAAGGACCCTTCCTTCACACAACTCCTGAGCAAAGTTTTGATGTCCGCTACTCACTAAAGTACATCCGCATACCAGATAACTATCAAACAAGAGGAAACAGGGAAAGGAAGCATCATTCTTTAGAGTGGTAAATGCCAAGTATTAGTTATTCTATTCGCACCAGCAATGTAACTATGTAGTAATTACTCTCAGAGTTGTTCCATAGCGCTAATTTACGTGCACCTCTTCGCGTGTTGTTGAGTGCTACCAATAAAGAATTAGACGGGCGTATAGTATTACTTTATTGGCTGTAAAGTGTTACGCGTCGTATTTTTTTTCCTGTAGAATATTTTGATAATCATTGTGGGCCTGAAAATGTTACGAGTCCTGTTCCTGCATATCGAGTAAATACGAAGAACCTACATTAGCTGATGCACTCCTGAATATGGAGATCATTTCTGCGATTTTCTCTGCTCTCAACCCTTGTGAAAAGATCATTCCATACTGAGAGCATTCCTCATCCTTCAAGGTCGTCCTTAATAGTCCCGATGGTAGTGGTTCGGTATTATGGGTGTGGGGACAAATTTCCTAAAAGCCCTTTCAGAGCTGTGTTGCTCTAGAAGGGTTAATATGCATCTTGTGCATGATACAAAATGCAACGCGCTTTGCATTGTACTTTTTACTAAACAGTGAGTTTGTTTGTCTAATTCAGCCTATCGCACGTAGTGTTTTAGAGTGACAAGGCGGAAGGAAGTTATGTGAGGATTTTCCAGCTTGTAGGCCCTCGATGCGCTAAAGTTTCCTAGCGGACATTGGCAAACATGTGGCTTGTTATTGGTTTGCATGTATGCCCTACTGAAACATCCCATCCGAATCGCTCGTATAGAAATATGGGAGTAATGGAGTCCATATAATATGGAAGAATATACTGAGATCCATACGTTCTCTGTATGGAGTCCATAAACTTTCCATTGAACTTCCATAACATGTGCATGACGTAATGCGGGGTCCGTATATTCCATACGCGCTTTCCATAACGTAAACGCCGTCTCCACCTCCATACACTCCATACTGATTCCTTATGATTCATGTGGAAATATATATTACTTTGAGACTCGGGTTATGAAAACTTTCACTAGGGTGTTTAATTATTAATTGAAGAATAATTAATCTTTCGTTAACTGTCGTACGCATGACGGGCTTCCAGTTGGCTTTCATACGAATAAAATGGCTTCCGTCAATTATGTCCTTGTGCCAAAAGCACGTTTTTTTTATACTGAAGCCATGGCCCACAGTGACATCGTAGTGGCTATGGCGGTATGGAATAAGCAGATGGTCGCAGTTTCTGACCAGAACATGGCCCCGAAATTTGGTCTAGGTGATATACAAAAGCGATCATCTATTCAAGTTAAGATGCCTTTCGATGTGTCTCTATTGGTTGCAGTTAACCCACTGTAATCCTTAATCGACAATCTCAGAAGGCAGTATTGGTGAAACAAGTGAACATCCAGCAGTTCCGCTGGAATGGCACCGACTTTCAAGCGGAACAACAACAACAACAAAACAACAAAAAAGAGAGTACTAGCGACTGAAAATGGCTTTGTCACTGCTTTCGCTTTCTTGGCGTAAAGATTTATGAAATACTCTGAATCTGGCCTGCATACAACGGCATGGCGAAACGCCTCGTTGGTTGGGACCTGCGTCCATCATATCTTAAAGTCTCCTTTGTGTCTGAGGCACAATCCGCACTGGGCTGTTTCCCAACCCCTTGAAGCTCTTACACGGTAACACACGTCGTGCAATGCTGCACCCAGACAGGGGTTGTTTCATAAACTTCCCTTGCATCAAAGAGGGCTTGAAAAAAGATTCTTAGAACCAGAAGGGTTGCGTCACGGTCAGCATTTACTACTCCGAGCTTGTTGCTATAGTAAGTGCAGGTTGCGAAACATTGTAATGACGCGCAGCCACTACTGCGCTCATTAACGTGCCCGCCGGATCAGCCACCGTATATAGCAGCGTCCATGTGTCATCAATCTTTCCACGGGCAGTGGGCAGAAGAAAAATGCCGATTACAACACGAAGTCTAGACGACACTGTCGAGCTTCATCAGAGCACGCTATTCACTATAACAGCTCACCTCCACAAGCTCACAGCCATGCTCGAGTGCTCTGCGCAGGCATACTGGCGCTAATGGGCCTGTGAACTCTTGCATTTCAAGTGGCCTATGCAGTAAGCTTAACTTTCCTCTTTCCGTTCCTGCTTTACGAGCACCAGAAAGTAAAGAGCATTGGTTAAGGGGAAAGGCTTAAAAGAATTCTCTAGAATACGGCCCTGTGCCTGTTTTCGGACAATAAAACTAAAGCCGTAACCTTTCATTAGGCGAAACTACGTAATGTCGCAAATCTTCTTTACGCAGTCGCAACTAAAGTGATGGTCTTTCGTACACCGTTTACCCTGCTTGTTAGCTTCTTTGTTTGTTCATATCTATAACTAAGGACATTCACGTCGTTAAGCGTGGAGAGTTCATTCCCCTTTCGGTCCTTGTTGCCGTGTCAACGACCTTTCGCACAAAGTTCGGTTTGATAAGTTTTAATGCCTCCAAATTTAGACCAGGAAGCAGCTATATTCCGCCTATGAAAGCAGAACTGAGCGGACAGCAGGACAACTAGAGACAAAGAAAAAGCTCAAAGCGTTATAGGAAGCAGTGGGCATAACTCAGGCTTGCGAAACTACGCTTGACAGCTTAAATTGTGTCGTCGAGCTATAGTGAGCTCGCATAGGAAAGGCGCGTTACACGATACCGCTGCTCGCTCCATAGCGATCTCTACCATCTTGTGGTGTTGATCTTGTTTTGCGTGTCCCCTTCCGGGACAATTCATTGTTGTGCGCCTAAAGAAAGCAGCATCGCACACAGTTCATATATCGCTCCGCATGTAGCTTGAGAGACGCCAGATTAGTCGAAGAACCAACTGCGTCCATGGGACACCAGCTTTGCCGAAGAATTTCGTGGTGGCGTTTTAAAGCTATTCTGGATTGAACCCATTGGCATTTAGGGCACTGCGCGGAAACCGCAGGCAATCACACCATTACCAGGAACTTGTAGTTTAAGCTACGAAGCCTCTTGCGTGGGGTAACGTACGGCCGCATAGCGCTTCTCTCAGTCGGCTCCGTGTATTTGTAAAGTCGAAAACAAAACTTGTCGCGATCGCTCTGCGCTGGATCCAGAAACAAATCGAGTCAAAGCAACGCTTAGAAGAGGGACGGATATCAGTACATGGTCTTGGGCCCCGCTGTTTTCGGAGCAAATTATCGCTCTCCGCTGCACTGCAGTCGACTTCCGCACCGCGGCACAAACTTTGCCCCTTCCTTTACTTTGCTCTCATCCTTGCTTTCCGCGCATTAGAGTTTATAGATAAGGCGGCTGAACGGACCCACGCCAGCTTTCCATGCTGCCTGGCGTGTCGTTGCAAATCTTTTTTTGTTTGTTTCCCAGCCCCTCTTTCTGACTTCCGGCTGCAGCCACAGCAGACCAGGCGCTGCAGCTTCTGCGTGGAACGATGCGAGTTCCAAACTCGCAAGTCCCGCAGAGTTAGCGCACTAAACGAGACGTTGAAAGGCTGGGTACTCGGGCGGCTGTCGTGATGGGATGGTGCGGCGCGGTGAGACAATAATGGCCTCAGCCGTCGGCCGCTAGCAGACATGAGTGATTGTGGTCGTCATCGTCCTCAGCTCGCGCTGTCAGAGCGGCAGCGCTTGACGTTGGCGGACGTTGCTGTCTAGTGCGCGTCGAGTTATTTGGGGGGGGGGGGGGGGGGGGGTACCATGAGAGTGGTTGTCCTGTACTTGCTATTCGCATTCACTTCCTCTCGTCATTTACCCGTTTTGTTTTCCGTATCTGTTATTTACAAACGCAAACGATAACATGCAGCTGAAAGGAATTCAATGTTTTGTGTCCAGGACTTTGTAATACAACCTTTGTCCTTAAAGTTTCGAGACTGATTTATTTTCTTCTCTAGAAATCATTCCCCAAAACAAAAGTTGGTGCGTATGTGTAGCGCCATCTTTTCGGGCTAACCTGAGATATTTATGTCAATTGCTGTGGCAGCCGCTAGATGACACTGCATGTAGAAAAATGCGTTGTCACTAGTCGTCTGCGCATTCTACTGTGAGTGAATGTGGAGAGATAGACGTCCACCTCGAACAGCGTATATGCAGCAATGAAGGAGCGGTCAGGACAATTCGAACGTGAAGGGCGAAATTATGATATATAGTTGAGGGAAATTAAATGACTGGTTTATCCCGTCAGCACTTTGATGGTTGGTGTGCGAGAGTGATAACGCCTGTTTGTATTTCTTTACTTTCCATTTTCATCTTTTTGTGCGCGCGTTCCAATTCTTCCGTGAACTTTGATTCTTGGTTATAGGAAGGAAGAAGAAACTTGATGTTGCCTTGAAGCGATATAAGGAAGTGGCTTGAGGGCTTTGAAGTATGATGACATAGACTCCGGCGTCTTAATGTTTTGATGGCTTCTCCGATGCGTATTGTGTATGACAAAAGTTGCCATCCTAGAAGCAAAATAGGAGAGTTGGTAACAAGTCACGCGAAATCTCCGCCAATAGCATAATAACAGGGAAAAAGGAAGATACGGGAGAAACTGAATCGTGAGGCAAGATGGGTAACATGTAAATCAGATGGACGTCAATTTCTTTGTTCAAGCAGCAAGTGACGTGCCTGGGTGACATGCAAAGTAGGTTTTTCTTCAACGATTGCTCTTTCAAACTTCAGGGCAGTCATGCGAGCATATATTATTGAATGCGTGTATAAGCAGTGACATGAGTGAAACAGGTCCCTTTCTTAATGAGAGTCGCAACCGTTGCGAGTTCCTTTCTTCACGACACTCCTTCACACGTCCATCCATAGTGAGACCATCCCTTATAAAAGTGGTCTATAGACGTTCTATAGAGTTCTGGTAGACTTTATTGCCTTCCGATAGATATTTCTTTTTCTCTATTCATAGTCTACAGACTCTATATAGACAAAAGTCTACTAAAAGCGTGTAGCCAAAAATCGATAGATAATCTATAGACTGTCTATTGAATTTGTATTGCCTACAGACGGTACTCTGGGATTTGTCTATAGAGAGTCTATGTACTTCATAGACAGAAGTCTATGAACAGCCTAAAGACTGTCTAAAGAATTTTTGAAAGCGTTATCTGACCCTATCCTTGTTCGCAGCCTAACCTAATGTTTTGCTCTAACGCTAATGAATTACTTTGCCAGAATCTGTTTCTGTGCTTCCCCACTCATTTACATATTCATGTAAGTCAGCCTTACCGACTCTAGACTGCTGCCATTCTTCGTCTTTTCGCTCATTTCCCGGTGTAATGCATTTTTCATGCTGCGGGTAAGGCTAGATAAGAGAAAACTCGGCCCGCTTGTCTGGGCAGTTTCGAAAATGAATAATTAACGGCGGTTCAAAGAGGATATACTTTATTTCATTTAGCAAACAGCTCGACAAAAGATAAAGGGCGAAACTTGGAATTTAATTACGCTGAGGGGAGCGCCGAGGATGGGCCCGTCATAGGAAAAATGTCGATGCTACCGTGTGCGGGAATGGCACAGGACTCGGCCCACCAGGTCACGTGGAATTACTTAAAATTTCATACGCGAAACGGAATCAGTAATCTCATCAGCCGTAGTTGTTGGTGCTCGTTGTTTTATTTGCTGCTCTCTTGGTCCCCCCCCCCCCCCCCCCCCCTGCGCGCTTGCACATTCATACAAATGAGTTGTGGTGAGAACAGCTTTTGTTAAGTTATTAATAACACAACGACAAGGTTTAAAATAACAATGGCCACGTAGACAACAGAAGAAATAAAAGATAAGAAGGAAACCGTTTTTATGCCTTATGAGAGGAGCTACGTTCATGGCTTTTGCCCCGTTCAATTAACGTAGTTGTAACGGTCGTTTCATGGGTGTAATAAACACCATCTGGTTTTTCAAAGTTTGGGTCACAGTCAGCGACAAAGAAAAGGAGAAAATAAGCAGAGCTGCACCTGCGAACTTAGTGAACTGATTCACGAGCGAAGATTTAATTCACGTGTGTCGACCGGAACACATGAATACATGAGCACATGTGTGAGGACATGAAAAGACTGGTTGTTTGATACGAGCACACGCTTGCAGGTTGAACACGCGCTAGCCGACCGTTACTATTGCGAACGCTTGCCATTAAAAAGTAAGACCTCCATATAAGTTTAACTTGGAGGCGCAAAAACAACGTGTAAAGCTGAGATTTGGGCGAGTTGGTAAGCATTCATGGTGGGTGAACAGCCAATATCTGGACATGCACATGGCGTAGGTTGTTTACCCCCTTTTTGTCGTTTTTTCTGTTTTTATATTTTATTGTTTACGTTCACTATATATTACCGCTTTTCGTTCTTCAATAAACTCAGTTGCTAGTCAGCGCTTGTCTTGCCTTTGTCCCGCCTTTGTTGCGCTGTTCACCCACCATGAAGAACGTGTAACTTTGCTACGGCTTGCGACAGCCGTATGCGGTGTACAAAAGCAAACGCCAAAAGCGTGATCCGTCGAGACCCATATTTCATATATAGCCGTGAAGTGTACGCCTCTGTAACGAGTTACAAGTAACTGATTACTTGTAATCAATAACATTTTCTTGAAATTTGTAGTTAATCGATTACTTCTTCCTACGATAACCTTCCGGATCATTAAATTACTTTTTTCTGTAATTTATTAGCGATAATCAGTTAGTTTTTTTTTCTACGAAGAAGTTGTAACCAATGGCACAGCTTCGAGAACCCGAACTGATGGCACACACTGGTACTAGCGAGGATGTTTCCTTCGTGACAGAGAAACAACAGACCGGCTGCTGAGAAGCAAAGACAGTGATTATGTCTGGGCCACAACAGGATCACCACCGTTTTCTACGGTAGCTCACGTTCGCGAAATCTCCGGCGACCGCTTCGCGGGGACCTCGCGACCCGTCAGATGGAGTCGCAACTTACCTTCCCACCCACTATAGCCTTTACCTCGCACTACACTCAATTCGGAGGCTTCCACACAAAGCACGAAGCAGCAACGAAGGGTGACGTTTCATATAGGACTTGGACACTAGCATCGAATGATTGCGCAACTGAGAGCTGGTGCTCAAGCGTTCACACGCTACAATACCGCCCTTCCTTCCAGCGCATAAAAAGAGAGAGAATTCAGTGTAGCTGCTGATGTCTCCACCAAGAAATTTGGGGAATTTAGCGGCAACATCCAAAACCATCTCCTCTTGAAAATTAGTGATGACGAAACATCAAGCTGCACTAGTTTATTGTAGTCTGCACAGATTTGGGTTATGGCAATAAAAGTTGGGAGTTTCTGTAATTGTTCAGTTACTTTTCTTGGGGCTGTAATTGACCAATGTGGTCAGTTACATTTCAGGTGGAGTAATTGCTATTGCAATCGGTTACTTATTTTGTGTAACGTGTACACTTAAGATTGGCTGTCACTCAAACAAAAGAAGTCTAGTTAACGTACTCAGCCGAAGCTGTTTCTACTGCATACTCGTCCGCATACCAAAGTACCGGTTTCTCATTTCCCTCACCGTATTCGCCAATATTGTCGAGAGGAACCAATTGTTCTAAACACCCATGGCACCGGCTAGCCAAACAGCAACCGCTTTCACGGCATCCAGGACAGCATGCGAAATCCCGAACCAGCTACCAGTATTGACGACAGCACCAACAAAGAACAAGGGTTGTCATGTTTTCGTTCAACCCTGTTCTGTGGCAAATCGGGCATATTTTTCTTTTTCTTTTCCCTAGCTCTTCGCAACCACCGCCGAATAACAGGGTTATTGGCTTCTGGCCCACAGCCTCGCACCAACCGCGCTCGTTTCGATCGGCGTGGCCTGGCCTGGCTTACGACTTGGCTGCTGAGCAAAGGCGCGAGAAATTTTCGCTGCCCTGCAGCCTTCTAGCCGCGATACTAGAGGCGGGTATTTTGCTGTCCTCGACAACATGCGAGAAAAAAGCATGTGCGAAAAGCTCTGGAATGAAATGCAAGTTGGCGAGGAAACGAATCAAATAACGGAGAAAACCGAGACAGAAGAGAAAGGAGGCCGCAGGCACGTTTTCAGAAAGGAACAAGTGGAGCACGGGAAAAACAGGGGAAAGAGAAAGGGTACTTGGGGATAAGGAGGAGCGAGAAGAAGGGTCTGGAAAGGTTATCGTGCGCGCTTGAAACAAAAGCAGCTGACGCCGTGTCTTCGCCTCCACTCCCTCGGAAGGCGAACGCTTAAGGAGCATGGTGTCGCGCAACTTCGAACGTGTAGCATGTGAATGCCAGCCTGTCTGAGAGCAAGGCGCTGATATTGCATTCCTCAGGCTTTCTTCGACGCCACTACGGGCGTCAAAAAGAGGAAGAATTGTGGACCGTAAAAGCAGGGCAGAAAGACATCGCTTTCCTCCTCTCTCCTGGCTCTCTGGGGCCCGCGAAGGTACCTGCGAGCAGCCAACACAAGTGCAGCACTGTTCTTCGGAGAGGGAAAGTTGTAAGTTGCGTCGCAATTTGGTTTGCAGGTGGTTACCACTCGCTGTCGGGAGCTAAAGGGAAGGAAACCCGCGCATCCCAATCCATGCTGTTCCGTCGACGCAAAGCAGTGTTCACTAGTACCAGAATTCATCCTCGAAAGTCACCCCATGGCATCTTTCCACGCCGTGATCATGCTGTCAAAGTGAAACGCGTGAACTGTCATTCATCGGCTTACGCCAATTCATTCATTCCCCGTACTATCATTGAATGAAATAGTTTACCGTCAGTCATCGCCACAGAAACTGACAGCATAAGTTTCTTCGCTGTGACAGAAATATGTAAAATTTGCTGTTTTTGTTTGTTCATTTTTTGTGTTATGTCGTATGTTTTAATGTTGTTTTTGTTGTTGTTGTATTGCACTTTTTACTGAAATGTGTCGCGTTCATTAATGACTGTACCCCCCTCCCCCCTATATAATACCCTCTCCTGGAGGGCCTTTAGGGGCAACGTGAATAAATAAATAAAATTGAGAAATCGTCGCTGTTTTTTTTTTCGGCCCCGTTGTGACTCATACCAGCGCCTAGTGTGTTGAGATAAAATGCGAAGCTTTTCCAGGTGTTTCATTTTTCTCCACTACTAGTCGAGATATGTTCGAGGATTTTTTATAGTTAGAGCAACAGTGAGCGAATTTGCGCCGCATTGCAGCCCGAGAAAGAAATATTATCTTTATGTCCGGTTTCTTTCATTCAATATGTTGGCTATTTGTTGATGCGTGGCAAGCGCCTGTGTGGCTTTAGTTGACGCATAGTATGCGCATATACAAAACCGCCTCCTCAAGGAAGTCTTTATGAACCACATGTCGGCATGCCTTCCACTCAGTCGAATAAAATTTTTCAGGATCGCCTGTGAGCTCTGTCTTACATAACTCGTAGCCCACCGGTGAGTAGCAGTCCACCGGTTCGCGGACGCTGGACTGTGTGTTCAATACTTTTCAACTTAGCCGAGAAAGCCATAATATCTTTTTATGATTCATATCTATGACCCATGAGTGCCTTCAAGCAGAATTTTGCAGTTTCGCTCCTGGACAAGTGAGCGTGTGCACTTAACCGGAGTCAGTGCCATGAATCCACAGTAGCTCCTGAGAAGAGTGTAAGGCATCCACGGCCGCCGTATTTATGTTGCAGTCATACTCGCGTCATCAGAGCATGTGGACCGAGAAGCATATTAGCTTCATCGTTTATAGAATAACTTTTTCCAGAAAATTTTCGTGTCCGTCTTGACTTTGCAAAACATGCGGTTTTAATTCATCATTTGGTTTTGATTTTATTATCCGGCTGAACGCGAGAGAAAAAGTTTCCATCCATTTGGCACAACAAAAAGCACCAAAGCACGCTTTTGTCGTCCCCCTGGCAAGGTTACCTGAAATACCTGACTGCACATTATCCTAACTAATCGTGCCATTTATCACGACACATTTATAAAGTTTTAAGCTCATATACTGCATGCGAGTATAGAGTGCGGCGTTGTTTTAGTGTGTATCTTTATTTTTGCGCAGATATAGTTACGACTGATGTTGGCTTCAAAACATTGCTCTTTTGCTGTTCAGTTTTAAAGCATTGTACGCCTTATTTCTGTTTGCGTATAATGGCCTGCTAGTGGCCTCCATCAGCCGCGCTGCGCTCTTTCTTTACCTTTGTAATGTCCACTGATCGAGCGTCCGAAAGCATTTGAATTAAGTAAATAATATGAGTTGTATCCTGCCAGAATTATTTATGCGTCACAGCTCGGTATCTACAAGAAATGCTTGGATTCAGCTTGAGGACTGAGCAGCGAGCTGAGGAATGCAAAATGATAGTGGTAACTTTTACGGAAAACGAACCATAGCGTAGATTTGAGAATTAACTAGACTCAATGGTACTCTAACGAATGTCAAAGCGAAAAGACTTTTTAGGGCATGTAATGAGGAGGGCGGGTAACCGTGATACAACATAGTCAAAAAGCAGATGTGGAATAACGGGAGCGAACCCGAAACCAGGAGGGAGTCAGATGGGGAGAGCAGATGACGAAATTCAATGGAGGGCTGTGCCGCTGCTGGAGCATAGCAGGGCGATCCCTTATAAAAATGGTCTATAGACTGTTTATAGACTTTTTATAGACACTATAGCCTTCCTATAGATATTCCGTTTTGTCTATACATTGTCTATAGACTGTCTATGGACAATAGTCTACTAAAAGTGTGTGCCCATAAATTTATAGATTGTCTATAGACTGTCCATGGGATTTGTATTGCCTCTAGACTGTTCTATAGGGTTTGTCTATAGGAAGTCTATAGACTTTACAGACAGAAGTCTATGGACAGTCTATAGACTGTCTGAAGAAATTTTTGTTAGAGATGGGATGTGAATAAAAGATTCTGTAGTCTTACCGCGGACGCAACCAGGCTAATGCTGCAGATTATTATCATCGTTATGGTGATGACTGGAATGGAAATGAACACAGTGTTCTTTCTAAACCGGGATAGACTGCTGTTGCTATAACACAGCTGCTATAGCATAACATTGTAAAACTTCAGAGGACGTAGTATATTAAAGAAAGAGAGAGTCTATGATTGGAAGATCCATAGATAACCGGACAGCACATGTAGGAAGGAGTTTGGAACATAGCGAAATGACGCTGTTTTGTGTGTGCAGGGGTGCCGTAATGAATGATTCATTGTACAGCTGAGGACTACCCACACCTTCACTACGAGCGCACCGGCGGGCTGTAACCCTCTGCAGAAATCCTGGAATGAAAGTTGTGCGGAACTTGCGAAGAATAATGTATAAACCATGGAAGTACCTAACGAGAAAAAAGGAGAGAAAAAAGAGTTTAGCGCTAGCCCGTAGGTCGACGACACTTTGATAGAGAGAGAGCCAAGAGATGCACAGAAGTGAACACAACACACTTCACGGTCCTAACTTGACAGCCTTTGTTTGACTCCTCTGTTGCGTGCAGTGTAGTTTCGGAAGAACACGGGCGCTCCAAAAGACCATGATATTGCATGAGAACTGCACTTTTAGAAGAAGTTTCGAGTTTCTACGCTTGCGAAAAAAGAATTAAGACGAACGTCTACCACAGTGAAGCCGTGCCGCAACAAAGCAGGGCTTCTCAGCTAATTGTCCGAAGATAACAAATTGCTCTTGGAACTCAAGCTAATAAGCACCGCGAATAAATAGAAGACTAAATTTAAACAGATATAGTTATGAAAGCAGGAACGTTGTTCTCAGCGACAGGGGCTACTTTTGCCGTGCCACAAGAATTTAATGTTATTATACAGTTGCATGACAACGGGGCTTCATGGGGCTTGACTCTAGTGGTCATTGAGGAATGCATGTTTAGCACCAGATACATATTGAAGATATATAGGTCTGTATTTTCTCTCCGGATCGCAAAATCTAAGAGATGCACACGCATATTAAGTTTACTTGAGGTGATAGCTGTAGCTGCCAAGAGCAAATAAGAACAAATTATTGAGATAAGATCGACGGGTCAAAGGATGTGGTTTGATGGGGCTACGCAATGTTTTCACTGTTTATATCACCTTGACATCGTCGTGCGGCAAAGCAAGGCGGCTATTACAGCTTACTGCACTAATATGCATAGGTCCCAAAACCCCTTTATGTGCTTGTGATGCTGGGTTGGGAATTTAGAGTGAGAGGGCGTAATACGGGTAGTCTTGTTTGGACGAGAAGGAGGGAGAAAGAACGCGTGTAAAGAAAGACTGAACCTCAGCTACTTTACCACAAAACCGCAAATAAACAAGAGCTGATAACAACACAAATCACTGCCGTTGTAATTCTGGACACGGGACAACGCAATTAAACGCTTCCGTGCGCAATTGGGGATTGCTCGACCTGACCTCTCTGGAGGGCTTCTCCTCGTCGACACACCTCGCTATGATTAGTAGTACAACAGCAAAAAAAAAAGGAAAAACGGAGGGAAATATAAAGAAAGAGGCTAGGACAAGTAGTAAAGATAGCTTCTTCTTTCATGTTCTACACGTTATACACAGAGAAAAAGGATCGCTGGAGAAAGCAAAAAGAGGTCAGCAAATTAGTCTACGTCACAGACACAAAAATAAAAGCAGTTCGGTGGAAAAGCGCGCGGAAGCACTCTGTCCTCTCCTCGTGTTCTAGCGAGGAAAAGTTTGGAAACGGAACGAGAAGGAAAAAAAGGCGTTTCGGGAATTCGACGTGACCAGCATGTAGACTGCGGTGGATGCCGGCCGTGCAATTGGAGGCAAACGAACAAATAGAAAGGAGAAATTTCAGGCAGCTTTAGATGGCGACGCATCCAGATGTGAGCCAGGTGCACGGCGCTATTTCTCTTCCCGTAGCTGAGGGGCAGGTTGGGAGAGTGAGCCGCAAAAAAAAAAGGGGGGGGGGGGGGGGTGCAACCACAGCGTTCCCATTACCGCAAACTTCCCTTTAATTCGCTTTTTGCTCAGCGTATCTCCCGTTTATGGTTTTATGTACTGCAGTTTTCTACCGCGATAATATTAGCTGGGTAGGCCCGCTGAGCGAAACTCGAGTTATTTCTCTTTCCTGATCTACTCTATTTCATTCGTACCTAGAATCTACTTCTCTCTCTTTTCTTCTTCTTTTTGTTACATCCCATGCGCTCCCATTATGTCACGGGATATCCTATATTTGCAACTTGTCTGATTTCCATGAAGTTCGTTTGTGTGCCGTATGTAATTGTTTTATGTATTTTCATTTGTTGCTCTAGCGTCCTAACAAATCACCTCACCTTTCTTCGCACATTTTTTTTTCAGCTCACTACGAGGCTGCGACTGTTCTCCATAGAATGTCTTTCTGCTGTTCGCCTCTCTGGATGCCGTCTGCGCGGACAAAATTAATGCGGACACACGTCGCGAAGCAGACGACGCCCGCAAATGGGAGCGGTGGCGGAACGGAAAATAGATGTAGATATAAGTGGTAGATGGATCAAAATAGAGAAGAAAGGAAGAAAGTGGTGCGGCCACTGCCATCAGCCGCAGCAGTCCGCAGCGATCAATCAAAATGGCGCGTGGCTTTGGGAGATACTCCTTCTAGCTGTCGTCATTAGGGTTAAAGAAAGATAAAGTCTCCCTCTGTGAGTTCTTGGCGCCTCAGCGTCAATACGTGTTCCTGACTCGAGTGACCCGTGTCTAGGTTTGATCGCGGGTTCACTTTTAAGAGTAAAGTGCGAGGTTTTCTAGAGGTCGAAGAAGTACAAGACCGGAGCTTGTCTCTTTCATGGGCTCATTTCTTGTCCTGGTTTCTAAAGACTCTTGTGGCAATAAAACGAAGAGAAAAATAGCTAAGGAAATATTTCTTTTTCTTTCTATCATCACGTCTTTAAATGGAGTTTGACGTGGTGTGTCGAGTGTTGTTCGTAGCGTTTTTCATTATTTAAAAGGCGAGAAGGCAACCCAGAGATTCAGTTTGCTTTGTAAAATCATGACTTTCAAACGGTTCAGCTGTTAGGCTCTAGTATAGTTTCAAAGCAACAAAACTTTTTTCGGCTGGTAAAAACAACACATTGGTGTTAGGTCATTGTGCCTTACGGTTGGCATGCTTGTTGTGTTTTTCATGGGGGAACGAAATGATATTACTACTTGACATAAGGAAACAGAACAATGAAGTGTTTCTAGGAAAATTTGGTCCCGCGATTAAGAGTTCGAATACGGCCAGTACACAGCCAGTGCTCAGGTATTAGGTCAACGAAAGCGAGCCAAGCTTTTGGTCGGCAGCAAAATAACCTGAAATTTATAATTGGTCTTAACCATGTAAAAATGTTTAACGTGCGTCTGAACCGTATATTCAAGCTTGTATTCAAGGCAGGGATACAATCGAGCACCGCCTTTCACAAATGGCCACCTCAGTGTATAGCTGAAGCCATGCAATCAGTCCTAAAGCATTAAGCTTGTCTGTATAGAAGAAGCCGCCTGACATACTTACAAAAGAACCGCTAAAGGGGCGTAAAACTAGCATTTCTAAAACAGTCTGTCTCGCTTCCTCATCGCCGATAATAATCGTGTACCCATGAGTTTTGCCGAGGAAAACATGCAGGGCAACAAGTCAGAACAGTATTAGCTTATAGACATAACAGTGGCACCATAAAGCAGCAAGGAGAAAACACAGCACTCCAATATCGAACGCCTGTATTAGAGACGATAAAAATGGGGCAAAACGTGGGCAAGTGGACACCGGAACACCTGAAGCCAAAACCTGAGCCACCGGGCGCAGGCAACTCAAAATTCACAAGCTGAAAGCAGAGCCGCCCTTTTCAACTGCGAGCGAAGAAATAACGTATAACACCGTTCGTTTCCACAACCTATCAAGAATAAACAAGGCATTACAGCAAGCGTGAATAGTCTCTGTTTTGACGCACTTTTGTTGAGAGCACGGGCAGTCTGGAATTCTTGCTGCCTTGGTTTCTCATTGAGAGCACGAGGTTTCTGTTGAAGAACCAATAAAATTCAAAATACGACGAGAACTATGGAATAACTTGCTCTATCCAAACTTGCTTGTTTGCCTAGTTAGGTGTTCGTTCGGCCAATCAGCCTCTGACTTTAGGTCTCGGCGAAACGAATTTCACTCAAAATAAAATGTCCTGAATTAATGTCGAGTATATGGCTAGTGCTTTTAACGTACTCATAAATCGCGGTGTATTAGCTGTTATTCATTTTCCTTCAATTAAAATGCGTCCATCAATATCAGTACCCAACCATCGATCTAGGTCTGAACAGTCGAACGCTATAGCCACTGAGCCAGAGCAGCGGGTCGATGTAAAAGCCTTGGCTAAAGTCTTACGGCCACAGCGTTCAGCTGCAGGGAAATGCGGGAAATGAATGTTCCTAGAATGCTCCGTGTAGCGGATCATTCAAAACACAAGTTAAGCAGGAAGCTTTTCTACCGCAAGAAGAAACCTTCTAATCACATTTCAAGGTCATTCGATCTTCAATAGTGCCGTAATGGCTCTGTTATGCGGCTGAAGACAAAGGCCTTTTGACCCAGACTGTGCATTTTTGCCTTTAGTAAAACGCTGCTGGAGGCCGGGCGAGCTTTCGTTCGCTGATATTTACAATAGCCTTCTGGTTGGAGGAGAGCACAAAGTGCGCTTTTGACATGCAAATGACGTCTTCAATGAATACGAAGAGTTCACTTTTAACAGGATTTTTCCAATAGAGAAGTGAACAAAATGGTGTCGTAAACTGTTTCATTTAGCAAACTCATGAGTTGTCAGGACATTTCTCAAGATTCGTAGCATAAAATAGAGATTAATTGAGGGTGAGACACCGACGATAAGAATATAAAGAGATGGGATACAGACGGAGCATAAAAACATTAGGAACAAACTAGTAAGCAACTGAACATGAGAAGCTAAATATACGCCCACATCCTGGCTATCACTAATGCAAATCGGCGCTTTGAGACGCCATCTTAAGTTTACGCTCAATGACGCCGACGCGTGAGAGGGTTATACATAGACTGCGTTTAATACCGTAGTCTAAGCGTAGCATAAAATTAAAGAACCAGTCAGTACGTTGTACTCGTACCAAAGTGGCCCACTAGGATCTGCTCTGGTTTTTGAGGTGAAGGCTAAGTTTGCTGACAATCGATGTTTATGAAATCGCTGATGGCGCACTTTCGACCTTTGGCTATGAGCATGAAACTGTCACAGCTTCAGTCAGAACCGTATGCCTTCATCCTCCTAAATTTTCCACAGTATAAACACTACTCTTGCCAAAATAAGTCCAGTCACCTCAGCGTTCCCCATCTGAATTTCCTGCTTGTGGCTGCTGCTCTCATCGCCGAATACTGCTGCGACAAAGTTCTGTATTATTGCAGCGATTTCTGAAACCACCGCGATTACGCTTTACTGCAAGAAGTTGCCGATAGAGCATTTGTACGTAATTAGGCAACCAACGCCTTACGCATGGACGGTCTACGCAACAGACTGCCAGAGCGGAAATTTGTTACAAAGAGACAGAAACGCAACCAGGCGAAGCAATACAACAGGCAAACCGATACAAAGAAGGACTGATGAAAAAAAAAGGTCTTCACACAACGTTATAAATTGCTGAAGACAGAGCTAGAGAAAAGAGTAGGGGATTAAGGCACTGATGCACGTTAATACATAATACGCTATACAATAGGTGGAGTAATTAAGCTAGAAAATAACAAAAACGAAAGGAGAAAAACTTGGCCCCAGGATGCATTAAAACTAAGCCATCCAGCAGATATGTGACAAATACCTGTTGACTAATGTAGACTAATACATGTGAATTTATAGGAAAAAAAAACAAACTTTATGCCCTAAATTAAGTTCCAACCATCAAAAATAGTTTGGTTTCGTTTTATAGGGTTTAACGTCCGAAAGCAACTAAGGCTACAAAGGACGCCGTAGTGAAGGGCTCCGGAAATTTCGACCACCTGGGGTTCTTTAACGTGCACTGACGTCGCACAGTACATGGACCTCTAGAATTTCACCTCCGTCGAAATTCGACCACCGCGGCCGGGGTAGGCCATCAAAAATGGATATTTGCGTCGACTAAACGGTAGTCTATACTTTTGTGAAAAAAAAAATTAAGTTACTGTCGATTGAGCATTGATCCATTCAACGAAGTTCTAAACCCCTCAGTAGTTCGTTTTCACAATACCTTCGAAGCGCCAACTGCAAGGAATCTTTTTTCACTTTTATGTTACCGATGAAACTTGCGTAATACTGTGGAAGAGCTTTAAACGCCGCTCACAGTGAAGTCGCAAATAATAATAATAATTGGTTTTTTGGGGAAATGAAATGGCGCAGTATCTGTCTCATATCTTTGGACACCTGAACCGCGCCGTAAGGGAAGGGATAAAGGAGGGAGGTTTTGGTTTTGGTTTTTTTGGGGGAAAGGAAATGACGCAGTATCTGTCTCATATATCGTTGGACACCTGAACCGCGCCGTAAGGGAAGGGTAAAGGAGGGAGTGAAAGAAGAAAGGAAGAGAGAGGTGCCGTAGTGGAGGGCTCCGGAATAATTTCGACCACCTGGCGATCTTTAACGTGCACTGACATCGCACAGCACACGGGCGCCTTAGCGTTTTTCCTCCATAAAAACGCAGCCGCCGCGGTCGGGTTCGAACCCGGGAACTCCGGATCAGTAGTCGAGCGCCCTAACCCCTGAGCCACCGCGGCGGGGCAATAATAAAGGAGGGAGTGAAAGAAGAAAGGAAGAATAAAGGTGCCGTAGTGGAGGTCTCCGGAATAATTTCGACCACCTGGGGATCTTTAACGTGCACTGACATCGCACAGCACACGGGCGCCTTAGCGTTTTTCCTCCATAAAAACGCAGCCGCCGCGGTCGGGTTCGAACCCGGGAACTCCGGATCAGTAGTCGAGCGCCCTAACCACTGAGCCACCGCGGCGGGGCAAGAAGTCGCAACGCCGTTACGATTTTCTAGGGACCGCCTTGTTTTTCAGTAGTTACAGTGTGCGTACATTATAAGGACATTCATATTATATAAATCAGTGGCTATAGCCACTGGTATGTCACCTGGCATCAAAGTGGCCACCGTCATTGGTGGGTGCACTCTGGAGATGGAGGCTGAAGTGCGTCTGGCATTTTCTTGCCCTAGCTAGACTATGGCGTGAGGCATACCCGGGATGAGAACGAAAGAAAATGGGAAGACAGGCATTGAGGCCTAATTAATGCTGCTGGATAATTCCAACTAAGACCGTGCGGAGCCGCGTTCTTCAGTTAAAGCTATCGGACCTTAAATATGTATATTATTGATGATGTGAAAGACGTTTCACGCAACAATCGCAAAGCTTCTGTTTTAACGTTGCGAAATTCGTCGGGCAAAAAAAAATGTAATTAAAACGAAATATGCGCTTGAGGCACGCTATATATTGTTCTACGCAGAACGAAGAAACAAAGAACAAAGAGAAAGCCTCAAGGAAATTAAGATACTCTGTAATTTTCCAGTTTGTTTATTCCTACTGTCTTTAGCTCGCTTTGATATTGCTGCACATTTATGGTGGTAATTCACCTACTATATTAGGAATTCAGCTGCAAAGCTCATTGGAGGGATTTAGGAGAGGCCTTTGTTTTTACAGTGGGCCCAGTTTAGGTGATGATTATTATTATGTACAGTGGAATGCAAATGTTTAAAATGATTACATCAGACAGTAAGGCGGTGGTTGGAGGTCTCACGCTTTGTCCTCGAGTAAACTTACGGACTCACGAACTCCAAGAAGAGATTGGCTGGAGAGGGGCGGGGGGGGGGGGCTGAAAGAGGGGACTGTTGAGTCAACTCTTCGCCAGAAGTGGCGGATGGCTTTCAGAGGGGTTAAACGAACACTAACCGCCCAGACCTCGCACCCCCGCAGCCAATTAAATGAAGACTGCTGGCGGCTCTGCGGGGGCTCATTGAAGCTCTGTCACCGCTCTCTTCTCTCTAAGCCGCCTAAATGCCAATTGACTCCGGCTTCCTTCTGTGACAGACGGAAGTCTGGGGATTTCACTGGCCGATTAGGCGACGGCAACAGTCCGACGGAATGAATTATGATGGAAGAGTTTTATAGAACGCACGAGCAGCTCATGGTATAGTGGCCGTTATTCGTGCATTCCAAGATTTGGTATGAACTTGCTATCTTTCGCAAAACCTTGTGAACAGATGCAGAGTACAAAGCAGGTTCTGCGATTTTGCAGAGGTTATAATTGCTAGTTAACAGATGAATGTAGTGAAGCTGGATTGATGTCACGCTAAATAAAATTTATTTCCACCCTTTTTCCTGAGTTCATTCAGTATATGAATTTGAGTTCCAGAAAAAGAAGCAACCAGATTCAGAAGAGGTCTTAAAATAAATATTGTCAGGAAAATCTCCTAGAAAGCACACGAAAGGGGGGGGGGGGGGCAAGGATGCCGAAAATATAAGTCGCTCTATTAAATCTCCGGTGCACAATAAAATATAGACCATACCGATCCATAAACTTCCAGCAGCTACCACACACTGGCGAACCGCAGTTTTTATGCTGAAGAGATATGCAATCTCTACTGCGCACTCCTAATTTCATAATGTTTCAGTATTAAAACAACAAATAATTAGCCGGTGGGTCAACTGGAAATGGAATTAAACACTTAGAATGAACGACACGTTCTTCTCCAATTCAACTCTTTCAAGTAGGCTATCAACATGAACAAGTGAAATCAACGTAAAACGAAACTTGCTTGTTTTCAAAGCAGTCAGTGGAGAAACATATCACAGTTACACGTCTCCTTCCCTGTGGAGTCTCTTGTGTTAAAGCTCATCACTCCCCCCCCCCCCCCCCCCCCCTCACACACACACAAAAAAAAGATTAATAGAACGATCGATAGAAGAAACGCAAAACCATGAAGGTAAGTTTGTTTTAATAAAAGCTCCTGTAGAGAGGTTCAAGTTTCTTGGCAAACGCGTCTCTGATCGCTATCCACACACCAGCTGTTACCTGAAAGCATAGTGGCCACGCTATAAGCGGCAAGTGCTAGTTTCCGTAACAAAAAACTACGCTCCTATCATGCTGCAACAGCCATCACATGTGACTAGAAGGGGATAGAATCTAATCTTGGGAAAATTGATGGCAACTCTATATTTTTAACGACAATCAGTTATTCCTGAAAACAGTTTGTTCTGCCACCTTCTCTTGTGTACAAGGAAGGCGCTGGACATGCATTTAGAACTGGGTTCTCTTAAAAAAAAGTTTTGAAGCTGGTAGCAGTTGTACCACACGATGCTAAATAGTAACAGTAAACAGCTATTTATGACATGGTCTTCCGCACTGATCGAGTTGATGCGTCATAAGTATGAGGTAGCATCAAAGCAAACCACGATCAGTCAAGGCCATTCGTGATAAAGGGGCATCATAAAAACAGACCTACATTGATATGTTGGGATTTGAAGCTCCCTCGTTGGAAGTTATAATGGTCGACAGCTCATGACAAAATCTGCAAATTAGTTAAAATTGTATAGTGGCATGTGAATCAAAACACTTAGTAGGAAGCGATCGACTGCGCTGAGAATGAATTTTCTGTGCCGTTTTGAAAGTAAGAAAATAAAATGTGCATAACTACATTAAAGAAAGGATGTTAGCCAAACTCAAATTCAAAAATAAGCTTTGCCATTCGCACGCTGACCCGAACAAGGCATGGTTCAATTAAACAAGACCACAGACGAATCTAACACAGGCAGCTTGGCCGGTAAAAGCTCTGAAAGCAAGAATCACAAAAGAATCCATCGAAGCGAAGAAGCAAAACGTTCGTATAAGAGAGCTAGGAACATTTTTTTTTGTTCTTTGATCGGCGGAATGCGACAGAAAAGAAAAAGTGTGCTCTTGCAGCGTGCTCGTAATGCACATGCAAGGAAGAGGAACAGCGCAAAAGCTAAAGATTAGGCTCTTCCTCCCCCCCCCCCCCCTTCCCCCAAATTGCTGACTTCATTCGCTCCAGCATAAAACACGAAACAACGCTTTTCTACTATAATAAGCCGCCGCTCAGAGGAACAAGTCAATAAAAGTCAGGATCCCACCATTACGACGGCGTTTCAGTCACACAAGCTGGCTCCCTACCCGCCGCGGTGGCTCAGTGGTTAGAGTGCTCGGCTACTGGTCCGGAGTTCCCGGGTTCGAACCCGACCGCGGCGGCTGCGTTTTTATGGAGGAAAAACAGTAAGGCGCCCGTGTGCTGTGCGATGTTAGTGCACGTTAAAGATCCCCAGGTGGTCGACATTATCCCGGAGCCCTCCACTACGGCACCTCTCTCTTCCTTTCTTCTTTCACTCCCTCCTTTTTTCCTTCCCTTACGGCGGGGTTCAGGTGTCCAACGATATGAGACAGATACTGCGCCATTTTATTTCCCCCAAAACCAATTATTATTTATTTAGCGGGCTCCCTCCTCTCGAAGGAAGAGAAATAAAGCCAGCATAAAGTAAACAGCTCCCCTCACGACTGCAACTTTCTCGAGAGCCTCCATTGGGAAGCAGCGAGACGCACTATAGACACGTGCGATAGAAGGCGAAGCGAAGGCACCATTGAGGACTTCCGTCCATGTTTACCTAAAGCAATGCAGGCGACGGGCCGGAAAGGCAACGTTTGCGAAGCCCGTGTTGAGCAAATACTTCCGCCTCAGTTCGCTTCCGTATCCGGTCTGAAGCCGCCACCGCCATGAGACACAGGCGCTCAAAGCGTAAGCGTATATATAGGCGCATATCGCTTATATCCCCTGTCCCGATCAAACACACACAGACGCACATGGCCGTTGGTATACGGGGCGAGGACAGCCGACGTCTTCTCCGCCAAGATGGGCTCTCGGTGTGAGGGTTGGCCGCCGCCTCGGACTTGCCTTCACCTCCTATCCAGAGGCCGCCAGACGAGATAGACCTCAAGCTCGGTTTTGATGGCCTCTGGAGTGTGGACCTATTCTCTATGCCGCAGGGGCCGAAAGCTCCAACCACTCAACTTTGGTGCACTTCAAAGGAAGGCTGCGGCATAAATAGAAGCCTTTGCAGTTTGGCGGTGGAGCACTGGTTGGTCACCGCATCACATCACTGCGTGATTTTTCTTTCGCACGAAATGCGACGAGTTTAAAAGAAGGAAGAGGTTGTTTTCTAGACTAATGCTTCTTTAAGAGACAACTCGGAGGAGGAGGAGGAGAAAAGGCAGGGAGGTTAACCGGAAGAATAATCGGTTTGCTACCCTACAGGGGGGAAAGGGGTGTTGGGATAAATAATGAAAGAGAAAGGAGAGTCACTCTGAAAATTCAGCGTTCGTAAAAGTCACTGCCTATCGTGCAGGCCAGAAGTTCGTAAGAATCGGAGCAGTGCATTGGAGGCCTTCACCGTCGACGATCGCCGCGGCCAGTGGCCGAGAATCTTCATTTCTGTCAGTGGCGCGGATCAAGACGCTCCAGAGCACGGCAGAGCGACTGCCTTTCGGCGCTATAGTCAGGGCAGTCACAACGAATGTGGGATATAGCCTCGTCATACCTTCAGATGGCACACGCAGGGCTATCAGCCATTCCGATTAAGAAGGAGTAATGGTTGCTGAAAGCAACACCAAGCCACAGGCGACACAGCAAAGTTTGTTCACGTCGCGGTAGGCCGGATGAAAGCCGATGGTTCAGATCTGGGTCCAAGGTTTTCAAACGTGAACTGGAATTCCACGCCGCAAGCGTTATGTCCCGCGCAAGAGCGCGAAGCCTTCCCGCTGCGTCTGATCTTGAAAAGTAGCTTGCATGCTATGCCGCCGTGCCCCTGTAGCCATTGGTAGATAATGTCGTGCCGTTTATTTATGGCACAGTGATGCAGTTGTCGGATTTCCACGACCAGTTGTTCGTGGACTCCACGGCGAAGAGAAGCTTGTAAGCCTTGGAGGGCAGCTTTTCAATCAGTGAAAATTGACCACTGCTGAGGGCGCTGCTGATTGATGGGTTCAATGGCGACACTAAGAGCAGTGAGTTCTGCTCCCGTCGAATAAGTCTGGTGAGCTATCCTAACTATAATTTCTGTAGTCTTTGCGGGGATGACCGCGGAGCCCGAAGAACTGGTAGGGTTCACTGAGCCGTCAGTGTAGACGTGCACCCGGTTTGCATGGTGCTCATGGAAATATTCAAGAGTTACTTGTTTTAGCCGTATCGGCGATAAATCGATCTTCTTCTTGATGCCACGTATTGAAAGAAGCACACGGGGATTGTGCAGGCTCCAAAGTGGCGAGGACGGTCTAGAGGCGGGTGTAAACTGGGACGGCAGAATGGCGCGATTTGCATCAATGGCATTTGTAAACAATGTGCGCGGTCTGGTAATAGGTAGACTAGCAAGATGGGGAGAGGGAACCTGGGATATGCGTCGAAAATGTGCCCTCAGTGCGTCAACTGTTAGGTAGGTATGGATTGGTGCTCCTGGGCGATGAGTACAGATGCGGCCGTAGAGGCACATTTCGGCAATCCTAGGCAAGTCCGGAGAGCTTGAGCTTGAACGCGTTGCAGACATCGTACGTTTGTTTTTCGAATGTTTCGAAGCGTAGGGAGGCTGTAGCGAAGAAATCCCATGAATAAGGCGTTGTAGAGCTGCATCATTGACCGCACTGACGCTCCCCACTACTTTCTCCCAAGAAAGGCGACAACGTGAGAAATCGCTGTCAGTCTTTTTCATGTATGAAATATGGGGGGGTCCATGATAGATTTCGGTCGATGATTTCTACCAGAAGCCGATGGCTTTTTGCGTAGGGTATTACTGTGCCGTTTATGCATACGGTATAATGAGACATGTTTTTTGCGTGTAAAGGCCACAAGCGAGCACTTTTCGGTTGAAATCTGTAAGCCTTGCAGATGGAGGTAAGCCGCAAGAATTCTTGACGCCTTTTTAAGTCTTGCTCGAACTTGTGGGCGCCTAACTCCAGCTGCTCAGATACAGATGTCATCCGCATAGATTGAGACTTGTGGTAGTATGTCGACTAACCCGACAAGTGTAAGGTTGAACCGCGTTGGGCTAAGCACTCCAGCCTGCGGTACTCCACGGGAAGTGGAATGAGAAGATGTTGGGCCATCCTCAGTCTGTACAAAGAGAGATCTGTAACGCTATCTGTAGACAACTCGGCGTCTCAATATGACGTTAGGACGCGGTTCGTTGACTAGCGGAGTTAGGATGTGCCATAATGTCACCGTCTTAGCATCTATGGTGAAGGGCTGTATATGGCTAAGAAAACTTTCTGAGTCGCATTTGTTCCTTATCTGCCTCCTATACAAGCAAAGCCAAGGCTGCCTTCTGCTCTTGAGAGTCCACTGTCCTCTGGGAGCAGCGACATCGATTGTGTTACAATACTGCCTCAGTGATTCGTAACTTGTGAGCTGCATGTAAAGAGGGCGTTAAATCATATGGGTGCTGCTGATGAACAGAATCACTCCTCTGAGATGCCCGGCTTTCTTTCTTTACACTGAAGCGACGGGTTATTCGAGAGTCCAGAATTAAGTAGAAGCTAGACATAATTTACCGCTTTTTCTTTTAACCACAAAATGATGTACTTTTATATAGCAGTGAAAATTAAAAACAAAAAAGCGGAAAGAACACCACAGAAAATAAAAGAAGCAGGGTAGCCCGCGTTAAAGTTGTCAAGTTTGGGCTTACGTGTTACACAAAGACAAAGGCGCACCACAACAGTGAATTCATTCCGCAGTAAAGGACACCTTTTTTAATAAAATTATAGACAAAAAGAGCTCAATTTCTGTCTCCTAATGATAGTTGAAAGCATTAAAGTCACCCTATAAAGATATAAGACGAAGTAGGCCCCATGTAGGCACAGACTGAAAGAAGGGTCTGAGGGTTAAAGTGGAGATTCCTAGCTCGCGTTTGATTCGCAAGCTAAATTTGAATTCTCAATCTGCACAAAGACGGGGAAGAGATTTAATAAGCGATTTCAAAATTAACTTTTATTTTTTTGTTCTTAAAAAAGCCCCGAGAAAGCGCTACCTTCTTTAATCTTAGAAGGCTGTGACCCTCCCGTCGAGTGAGCACTATTTATTTGAGCAATCTGAGATCAGGGGATCAGAAAGGCTTCTCCTTTTCGAGATAAGCAAGTAAGTATAAGTAAAGAGAAAAAGACATGCATAGCGAATGCCCACAAAGTTCGAAGCTGACTTCATTTACTCGCCCACTGTGGAGCGAAAAATAGCCTGCCTGTAAGAAAAATAAAAGGGAGGGACGATTCTAAAGAGGGTTTTGGACGGAGCTTTGATTTAAGTTCGTCTTGCTACTGGTACTGTCTGCCTTGGCAATGGCTCATTTTTTTGGCGTGGTCGTTTGACTGGAATGCGGAAACGAGCTTAGGAAGAGATACCAAGTGAATGTGAAGTCAAGATTCGTAGCGTTTATTCTCGAGCTCTGCCTTTTAGAGAAAAATGTAGGGAAAGTAGTTACAAAGAAGGCTCAGCTGTTCAGCACGTGTCATATGAATCTGATTTCGTGGGATTATTCAAATCAGCATTTGTAGCCATCAACACGTTTATTTTTCTTTATGTTGCTTTTTCATGCGAAGGTGAGATTAGCTCTAAAATCATATTTATTTAAGGATAATTGAGAAGGTGTGCCAGAGGCCGGAATTGATCGTTTACTTCTTCTCTGAAAAACACAAAACAAGCTAGTTTGAAAAACCGAGAGAAAAGAGGTAAATTGCCATTGTACACATTTATTTTCCACATTTCTAGCTTTTCGTGTTTTATCTAAAAGCAGATATGAACCGTTCGTTACGTTGGTATTAAAATATTTTATGTGTCTCAGAGACAAAAAAAAACAGTTTACAGATTGCCAAAAGATGCAGCCAATTATATGAAGGACAAAGGTAGGTGCAGGAATACCTCCCAGAGGCTGTGAAAACAACCGTAAAAGAACAGCGATATGAAACCTCGACACCCGAGTTATTTTGCCTGCTTAGGTAATAAAGGAGCCTAGGGTAGGTTTTAACTCATAATATTTGGAGACTGGACTGAGCGAGCTGTATTGCCACTCGCAAGTACGGCTGCCACTCCTCCGAAGACGAAGATCCGTGATGATGATGATGATAATTTACAGATGAAGACTAAAGTCACGCACTGTTTAACGTCCAAAGCGACTCAGGCTATGAGGAACGCCGTAGGGGAGGGCTCCGGAAATTTCTGCCACCTGGGGTTCTATAACGCCGCCGCGGGTGCTCATGGGTTCAGGCGCTCGTCTACTGAGCCGGAGTACCCAGGTCCGATCCCGACCGCGGCGGCCGCGTTTGGATGGAGGCGAAACGCTAAGGCGCCCGTGTGCTGTGCGATGTCAGTGGACGTTAAAGATCCCCAGGTGGCCGAAATCATTCCGGAGCTGTCCACTACGGCGCCTTTTTCTTCTTTCACTTTATGTGTTCCCTTACGGCGCAGTTTAGGTGTCCACCGAGATAAGTGAGACAGTTATTGTGTCATTTCCTTTCCTGAAAACCAATTTTCCAATTTTCTTTAACATGCACTGACCTCGCACAATACACGGGCTTCCAGCTTTTTGCCTCCTTCGAAATTCGACTGCCGCCGCCGGAATCGAATCCGCGTCTTACGTGTCAGGAGCCGAACACCATAACCATGGAGAAGAAGGAAAACTCTTTCTTTGAGCTGCAATGGTTCCAGAACGCGAGCAAAGCTACGAAGGTTACGAAGCGTAACCAGGATCTGAGGGCATGTGGTAAGGCCAGAGGCCTGCGCCACCTGAAGTTGAAGATATTCAAAACCGTGTAACAACACAAAGTTTCCCCCAAGTGAGAGAGAAAAGTTGAAATGAACTGCGCACAAAAAGAGAAGCTTAAGCAGCATGGCGGTATGCTGTGCCTTTTTCTGTCGCTTTCAAAATGAATGGGAAAGCGCGGGAATTGAAAAGTAGTAAGGAGGCTAGAGGAAGCAATATCCCCCCAGCCTCCCCGCCCTATTTCGCTTTCATCTCCGCGGGGCAGAAACAACACAAGGCCCCGACACTGAGTCAACAAATGTCCCATAAAATAATAAATAAAACGTACACGCTCTCAAACTTGGTCGGTGAAAGCCGTGCGAGACAGAGTAAGAGGCTTAAAGAAATGAAACGACTAGATAAAAAAAGAATAATAAACTAAATGACATAAAAGACAGAGATCCGTGCTGCTACGCGCGCCAGGTTTTCTCCGCCCAGTGTGGTTCGCCCCAACTCAACCAACTGGTTGTTTGGTTTACGTGACAGGGAAAATAACGAGCAGCCAGGAGATGTGTGCTCGAGACAAGCTGCACGCAAGAAAACAGAATAGGGTCGTCACGCGACAGGCTGAACCATATGTGGGGCTCTCGTTCAACGACAGTACAGTTTCCCAGTTGTCCTCTTACCTTTGCTCTAACGTTGCGTCAGCCCGACGCTACACGTTAGGAAAACAACCACGCTGTCTGGATTAAGATTTTGAGGTATAGTGGCTGGTTACGTCAAGTAAAGCTTAGTTCGGGAGGGCTTCATTTCAGAAGAGATGTGCCAGGAAAGTAAGGCGAAAACATTTGTTTGCTATAATTGCTTTAATGCACGTGTCCCGAAAAATCTCTTTCTTTCTTCTTTCTTTATTCAATACTGCAAAAATTGTATAGGTCCAAACAGGGTGGGTTAAATGGCAACAAAACAATAATAACAAAACTAACAAACATCAAAGTGTGGCGAAAAGCAATAAATAATCATTCCAGTCGGTTATAGTGCGAGGAAAAAATGAAAACTTGAATAAATCGGTTCGCGAAAAATAGGGCGTCAGAGAACTAGGATGATGGTGGCGCGTATGCCTCGACGTTGAAAGCGACAGATATAGAGAAGGGTTAATAGCGAGATCTGCACTACATTACGAAAGCACTACATTTGCCCGACATTATTTGCACTACATTTGCACTACACTACTTGCCCTACATTACGAAAGCAACGACGAAGAGACACAAGAAATTTATCTTCTTTTTCATTGTTCATTGCTTTCATTGTTGTTGTTTCATTGCCTGTGTATCTTTTGTTTTTTAAGTTTCAATATACAGTAAGTGAGCGCCCGACTCCGCTTTCAGCATGCTTTTTAAAGTATGTCAGCACATTCTTCCTGAATGTGAAAACCGCACGCCGCAACCTGCATTATGTGATAGACAGGTGATCCACAGGAGTTCGGACGGAGCTTCAATTGAGCCATGACACTCACAGAAGAAAAAATAAAGGAAAAGCCGTGAAGGCACTTATTTGAAGGTGTCCTGTTTTTTTTTTTAATTTTTATAATTTTATCATTTTCATCCTTTTTTTTCCACCGAGCGGTGCCCGCTCACTTTGGCACGGCAGAGCGCTCGTCTTGTTCGTCCAAACCCGGTTGGGAGAGCTGCAATATGGCAACGTATGAGCCTAATCGGGAAATTTTTTTTAACAATAAAAAATGGGTAGTTGGCTAAATAAATTATATTGCGGAATTCAATAATACCCTGAGGAGCACCACACGACGGTAAACAATATAACGCTGCTTTCACTGAGCTTCGATGCGCCACTTTTATTTAATCCTTGGTTAAAGTTACCGGAAGCACCTGTAGTTGCGAGGGGAAATGCATAAAAAAATACAACCGAATGATAACGGTTTGATCCGCTCATTCATTTTCTTGTTTTTATAGTGACAAAAAGGTAAAAAACATAACGGGTTTTAAAGTAGCAAAATATAGGCGCATAATAATAACAATAATTGGTTTTTGGGGAAATGAAATGGCGCAGTATCTGTCTCAAATATGGTTGGACACCCGAACTGCGCCGTAAGAGAAGGGATAAAGGATGGAGTGAAAGAAAGGAAGGAAGGAAGAGGTGCCGTAGTTGAGGGCTCCGGAATAATTTCAACCACCTGGGGATCTTTAACGTGCACTGACATGGCACAGCACACGGGCGCCTTAGCGTTTTTCCTCCATAAAAACGCAGCCGCCGCTGTCGGGTTCGAACCCGGGAACTCCGGAGCCGAGCGCCCTAACCACTGAGCCACCGCGGCGGGTGTATAGACGCATCACAGGTGTCTTTCAGTACACGTGATGGATAATCCATAGTTTTTGTATTTCTCGCCAGCTAAGTGCGCCGGCAAGTACCGGTACGGAGCGCTCGACTATAAGTTCAGTAAAAAAATAAAAATAAGAGGCATCCAGTACGCCACCGCTAAGCAATAGCAACACAAAGCAAAGTAAGAAACAGCAGAATTGATCAATGACGAATACTTTCACATTAAAAAGTCGCAACGAAATTTGTTCTGGCTGCTCAGAAGGGCTCGCTTGCGTTGCGAGAATTGTTTGATTCTAAAGAACGATATGACATAGCATCGGATTGCAGTGTCACACCAATATTTAGACGAGGAAATCAGAATTAGCGCACTACCAGCAAAGACATGATTCAGTTGTACTTATTTGTGCCTCTAGAGTTGAGGTTACGATAAAAATTTTATAATGAGAGTAATTCTCACCTGACGGTAAAAAAAGGAACAAATAAAATTGCCAATTTGGGTGCCTGAAAGGCACGATCAGTCACCAACTCACAGCTGAGGGAATGATGTGAACGATAATCAAACTGGAGGCGTGTTCAGGTTTATTTTATCGAGCTCAAGGTGATATAATTTAATAAAAATAAACAAGGAACGTATTGTGTTTCTGTTTTGGAAATATTTATCACACGCACAAACTTTCCACCTTTTCTTAAAAAATTAAGCATATTATCTTTCTCTTTTACCTTTTAAAGCTCGTTTTATCGACGCTCGAAAGTTTTGAAAACGTGAATTCAAAGAGACTTATGTAGCTCCATCTGTCACGAAGCAGAGATCCGGCAAGCTAATATATCCGCACGAGTCAATCTCTTAAGAAAGCGAACCAGTGCGATTGAAAACGCTGAAAACGTAGCTTTGAGCTCCTGCTACTCGAATTAATCCGGTTATATAAATGGCGCACTCACTTCATTTCATCACGGTTTCCATCTCAGATGCTTGAAAGCGATTTATAATTGTCTTTGACAGCTAATGAGCGAACTTCGCAATCAGTTGGCTGCCCTGTAAACATTCCTGACGCACTGCGTTCATATTTTGGTGATTTTGAATGCCAACCACCCCAATACACTTAATTATGGCGGATTATGAATATAAACTCTGGCTGTCATATTTAGCAATCCGTCTAATGCCAGAAGCATCTGGACTGTGTCTGCTTCACATTTTCAATTAGCAATCTCTCTGAATTGTTCTCGTGAACTTTTTCCACTTTTTTGAGACTTAAGTGAGAAGCCTCATGGCTATATGAAATTTCAGCCAGTTAATAAAAGATTCATCCCATTTGTCGTGATGAATAGCCTGCATAGCACCGCCTTAGGGGGGCATTAAGCCTTACAAATAATAACAACATCAATCTCTTTCTGGATAAAGTCTAGGAAATGGAGCAAAACCTTTTTAGTTTGCACGGCTGCCAACGCGTGCTGCGTGGCGCTGAACGATCAAAATCGCCGCGGGAATTTCGAAATTTTGTTACATATTATTTTATATGACTTTCGGAAATAGTAGGTGTGAAAAGTAGTGTCGTCCACTTCTGCTGAATCATTGACCATTGCAAGGTCGCTTAAACATCTGTCTTTCTGCAAACCACAGATAGTCATTCTGTCTAACTCCAAGTCACTCCTTTAGCGCCTGCAACGAGAGATTCTCGATTATAAATAATGCCTCTGTGCTCTCTCCTGGCTGAGGAAGCTGCAGTTGAAAGGATTTACAGTTTTTTTTTCCAGTGGCTACCATCTCATGTTGGAGTCGCTGGTAACAGGGCGGCATACCTCCTTGTTTAAATAGCCTGATCTTATCCATCTTCAGTGGCTGTGCCACAAGACGAGAACTTCGCTAGGCAGCTAATGTTGCAACACTTTTGGGCACTTAGGCCACCTCTGCACCTGCCTTGCGTTACGCGAGGCTTCTCGCATGACAGAGCTGCTCTGCTGTATTGACTGCGCATGAATACGTGCTTGTAAGCAGACATGGACACGCAAGATTCACCTCGCCACCTCACCTAAGTGCGTACCCTCTAATGTTGTGGGCGATGTGAACCATTCCGTTTTAGCGTGCGCGTGGTTTTGTGCCGAGTGTGAGACACTCTTTATTTATTTATTCAAATACCCTAAAGGCCGCAGCGGCATTACATAGGGAGAACAACAGTAAAAACAAAGCAACACAAATTTGCAATAAGTACAAAATTCTTTGGCCGGGAACACCATGTTGAAAAGCATCAAACACTCAAAATATAAAGGCACATGGCAACAAACATTCAAGTTTTCTTAGAAAGCAGTGCTTCAACAGAAATGCAAAAAAAAAAGGAATGGAAGGATGAAGGTTGCAGCTCGAAGTGGCGTTTTAGGACGGCCACAAACGCTTCGTAATCATTGGCAGCTGCAATGGTGCCAGGGAGTAGATTCCATTGACGGATGGCGAGGAGGAGAGGGGAATGAACGAAGGGATTAGTTCTCTCAAATAACGGTTCGACTTTGAGTTGGTGATCAATGCGTGGGAATATCAGAAGAGCTGGCTTGATATGGCACAGAGCAAAGTATGAATGACTGTGATATAATTTGTAGAAAAATTACAGCATGGAAATGGAGTGGGAATTGGAATGCAAATTGGAATTGGAATGGGGAATTGGAAATGAAAATTGGAATGGAAAAGTCACGGGAATGTCCAGTGCCACGATCGCTACTGATGATTTTAGAGCACACTGGCCTTACGGAACAGGGGAAAAAAGGCAATCACTTAATTAAGTGACTGAGGCGGAGAAACTGCCGAGAGGCAACCGTAAGGCTAATTGCGCCTGTGCATTTATACGCCACCACCACGATCTGCCATTGACAATCACCTTGTTCGCGCCGAATGTCCCGGGGCTCGCTCATTTTATGACAATTACAAGTTGAAAATATCCCCACTGAGTCTCGCGATTTTCGTTACTTGCAGCCAACGCGTGGTGCTATGTGCTGAATGTCCGGGAAATTAGGGCATTGCCTAGGGCTAAGCAGAGCTCTCTAATGCCATATACAGAAAGCGGGAGAGAAAATATTTGCATCGCGCTGTTAGAAACTGGCAACGGCAAAAAGCGCTGCAGTGGCTTAGTGCATATTGCTTTTGGGCTTTTCGGCACAAAGTCACCTGATTCAGTCCTTGCCATGTTTGGGTGGAGGAAAGATGAAACCCGCCCTTGCGCTGTGCTGCATAAGGGCACCACAAGAAGCCTAGGCGGTAAACGTAAGCAGAGAACCTTGCGACGAGGACAGCGACCCTAGCATGCACAAGACACTGGCCCAACGTTGGGAATATATCGGCAACAGCTGGTTCTTTGTAGGACCGGTCTATGCTAATACCTTTCCAACACTGGGCCGATGCTCTGTGCTGCTTGGAGAAATCCTCTACTTCATCGCTTCTCTCATAGCTAAGTTTGGGAGTGCACATAAGACAATCAATGCGCTTTTTTTGCCATAACCCGTCTCTATTTTGTCAATTTTTTTCAGCTATAGTAAGAAAGCTATGAATATAATGCATGCTTAAAAATTGTACCTCTTGTTTTGATGGGCATTGTTTTTGCAGCTATTACTTCCTTACCAACGTTATCAACAGTTCAGACCCTGCAACTCCAGTCAATGACGTATCCTTTTACCCTCTCTATTTTTGTTAGCATGTTTTACAAGAAACTCATACGTTATCATTCAGTGCAAACTAATAGCCTCCTGGAGAAGCATTGAGGTCTCAAGTAGCATAGAGCGGTGACCTAGTGGTTTGAGCATCCGCCTCGCATGCGGGAGGTGCGGGGTTCGATCCCCAGTGCAGCCGGGCACCGACCGGTGATACAGTGGGTACAAGCTTTCCCTCTGGTCTGGTGCTTGGCTTCTTTAGGGTGAAACGCTTGGGAAGTGGGTCTTTGACCCCACATTGAGTAGAAGAAAAATACCTTGTGCCATGGCGGTCTTTGGCCACAGATTTCTTTGCGCCATAAATATACATCATCATCATCATTCATCATCATCATCATCATCGTCGTCGTCGTCAATGTTTGCCGACACTTGCATCAGATAGAGCTTACTGTAGTCTACTATCGCGAAAATTGTGCAGCGTTGCTGCAATTCACACTGACGTCAAGTGGTCGCAGCCTGAATTGGTAAGCTGTTCATGCAAAGGATTAGGACCGGACAAACATCAGTATTATGTTTTGTATCACCGGGTGTTGTGAAGGCCAGCTCACAGCAGCCTGAGAACCCCCGAGTGCTGTTACCTGCAAGCGCCGTTGGGACTTATGTCGTGGCTAGCCAAGCGCATCTTCAGCTGCTGCGAGGCTTCGCTGGTGTACCAACTCACCATCGCTTGGAAGCACTAGTACTCTTGAGGAGCTTTACGCACACACAGCCATTGAGAACAGTGAAGCTGAACGATCGAGGCGTCGGAGAACTTGGTTTTTCGGTGTCTATATGCATCAGCTAACCGCAACAATCGCCTATAACGAAGACAAAACCGTTTAAATTCTCCTGCCGATTCGCCGAACGTAGGCATAAGTTTGTATGATGCTGCGCAGCAGTACTCATGAAGAGTACAGGCGTTGCTTTTAAATCTCGTTCATTGAATGAAACAATGAAAAGTATGAAGTTCTGAAGTATGAAGTTCCCAAGTTCTTTTAAGACTGCCCTATATAATCTTTATTTGTAGATTTTAGTGAGTTTTATTTTGTGTTCGTTTTCGTTGTCTTATTGCTGTCTGCCGTAAATGTTCTCTGTTTTTGGGGAGGGAATTGTTGTTTTTTCCCCTTTGCCTTCTCTTGCCTTATTTTGTGTTATGTTTTGTTCATTTTTCGCCGCGTTTTCATTTCTTCTATTTTGTTTTTCTGCTGCACTGTATCTGACCCAGTGTTGTCCTTCCCGCTCCCCTCTTTAATGCCTTCGGGCCCTGAGGGTATTTGAATAAATAAATAAATAAATAGATAAACATTTTGTGGTACTCGCTAACAAAGCGCCCAGCGTAGTGCCCCTAGACAAATACATTTAAAGAACGGAGCGACACTCAAGGTATTTGCGCCAGCTCGGAGGCCTCCTTAGCAGCAGCTGCTAATGCTACTAAGCCTACTTTCCGATTTCAGACACACGCCTGCCGGTCTCTTGCTCAGCTTGCGATGCCACTCCTAATCTAGCCTCCTGAAACTCGCCGCACACAGATGCAGTGGGACACGGCCACTGATTACGCCCGCGCCTGCGTGCATTTGTTACTCGAAGCGGGAAAACGTACGCTTGTAATCGCGTTTCCGAGCCTTAACTCCGCGGGCGCCTCCGGAACAATGAGACGAGCACGACTGGCGGACTGCGAAACAGGTTGTTCCGAGTGGCGGAGTTAAAAGAACCGTAATTCCCGAGTTACTCGGCGCGTGGGCGCTTCTCACTCGCTGTTGTTTCCTATTCTGGCCAACTTGTGTAGCACGCGAAACGGAGTTTGCGCGCCAGTGCGCGCGCTATCCGCATGCGTGCCAGCCAGCCAACCAACCCTCATTTTGCGGGAGATTAGGAGCTGGGTTCCGGGGAGGCGCAAAGGCTGGCGTGCTTAGCCCTGCTTGCACAGCTGTTCTCGCTACAGCTCTGCGCTAAGGAATGTAGAAACAGTGCAGGCAAATCTTTATTTGTGTACATTTGTTTCTTGCGCGATGCTTTGAAACTTGGGCACGCAGACAAAAAATTATTCGCCGTTAACTCGGCTCGAGGCGTGGAACGCTAGAAGGAAAGAGAGAACCATAATGTTTACACTAATTTTCAAACACTACTTCCTCGTCAGAGGCGGCAAGAAAGGAGCGTGTTTTCTATTTTTTTTTTTCATTTGCGGTCTGGGGAGAACTTGTGGCGTAGGGGCGAGCCTACCGTTGAGACGCACGTATAACCAGCCTGCCTATAGGCAAGAAATGACGCGGTAGGAAACAAGAGAAATTCGGGTAAATGAACTGGGCGCGAATTTAGGCTGGTTAATTGGGGTTTAAATTAACAAAGCGACTCAGGCTATGAGGGACCTCGTAGTGAATAACTCCGGAAATTTCGACCACGTGGGTTTTTTTAACCTACACTGAAATTGCAGAGTACACTGGCGTCTAATATTTCGCGTCCATCGAAATGCGACAGCCGCGGCCGGGATCGAACCCGCGTCTTTAGGGTCAGCAGCCGAGCACTATAACCAGTCAGACACCGCGGCGGCTACGAATTTAGGCATGGAACGAGAGGGACTGCTTGAGAAGTAACTTTTCACAAGAAAGTCGGAGTTTTGCGATCTTTAGAAAATGACGACAGTGAGAGTTATAAGTCGTTCCCTAACCACCCATTCAGAAAGGTAACTAATAAGTCAACGAACAATAACTTGAATTGTCTACTTTAGTAGATTGCAGCCAGCGTGTGCCGTACTGAGGGAGTGGTGCGGAGGGATTGGACACCCCGCCGGAAACGACGAAGCAAAGAACGCTTTTCATGCAAAGCAAAAGGGAAATGAGGCTGGTGAGGGTCAGAGTAACTTCAGATCTGCTGAGAGGGCTGGGCTACAAATAGTCTACACCCTGTATAAAGCAATGCCGCACGACCTCTTGCGTGCGAGATTCTTAAAAGCACGTTAACTTTGTTTTATTCCACGAAGGCAAAGCCAATGTCTTGAAAAGCTGCGTACCGGTCAGCTTACTGCCCGTTGCCTGGTATTTATAAAGAAACTCACAATTGCGGTTAGAGCTGCCTCCGACTTCAGCGAACAACAGGACCAGGCTGGCTTTCGGAACGGGTACTCGAAAATAGGCTATACCCACATCGTCAGTCAGGTGAAATATAAATATGCAGAATATAGGCAGTCCTTATTTATAATACTAATGGACTGTAGGAAGTATTTGACAAACCTCAGCAGTCATGCAGACTCTGCGCAATCAGGGTGCAGAAGAGTCATATATGAAAGTGCCGGAAAATATCAACAGCGGCTGCACAGCTTACATAGTCGATCTTGCGTACGGCCGTATAATACCGATAAAGAAGGATGTCGGGAAGAAAGGCACGATCTTTCTAGTACAGCTCATCGCGTGTTTACGCGGAGTGTTTAGAACGGGAAAAGTGTAGGATAAACGTTAACGGAGAATTCTTCCGTAATCTCTCATTGGCGAATGAAATTGTTCTGCTAGCAACTAAGGGGAGGAATGGGCAGAGCTTGTAATGCGAAGGCAATATGACCGATAGTGACTAAGGAGGACGAAGTGGATTCCAAGAGGAGGCACGCGTAGCAGGGGGCGTTGGCGAGTCCGACGGGCGGAGAAGATTTGGTAGTTTTCAGGGATAAAACGGTCTCAGCTGGCGCAGGACAGGCTAGTTTGGAGGAATGTGAAATCTAGCTTTGTCCTGCAGCGTACGTAGTTAGGCTATGATACTTAAGCCTGAACTTTGAGAGCGAGTGACGTAAGGTTTCTGACGTCATCTACTCCTTATTAGCGGCAGTGATGTGCCTAGGGCATAATAGAGTGTGTAATCTCTTTTCATGATGTTCCTTCAGTTTTTCGCGGAATATTGTGCTAGATTATCTTCTTTTTTTTTTGCAACGCGAATTGCAGTCGATTCTTCACAGGAACCTAACTACCACCCACCGCCTAATAATCCTAATTGTTGCCGGCATCAAATTGTGAGAGTCGTTCTGGGTTATCATATTCTTACAAGATCAAAAGGTGGGTATTCGCACTCTTTACTGGGTAGTAGCAATAAAATCGTACTTCGCAAGATTTTTTTTTCAAACCTCTCTTCGATACCGTAGTGTCCGGTATGGTTGCATTCTACACGATGACTTTCAACGAGCGTTGCTGCGACTTCTTCATTGTGGCCGCAAGTTTCTCGTTCGCACGCAGTGTGTCTGAGCTATTTTAATATAGTTAGAGTTGGGTTTAGTAACTACGGTTGATAATGGGAAAAAGGAAATTGATTTCTCGATATTTAGTCATCTTCATTTTGCTTTGACACGGTTTCTTCATTTATAAATTTACCTTAGGCGATCGAACGCACCTGAAACAGTCTTTAGTAAGACTTTCTGACGGGCTAGTTGGTACATATTGATTTCTGAAGTCTGTGCGCTAAAAAAAACGTTCACAGGAAAAAAGGAGGACCTGTGAACGTGAACGTTTTTTTAGCTCACAGCCTTCAGAACTGAAACAGTCGGAACACGCAATCGACTGTTAGCGGACAGAATGTCCAACGCTTTCGCAGAACGAATAGTAACGAGTATCTCCGCTATATTTCAATAAATTTAAGCTGGCTAAAATTTAAGCATTGTGAAATTTAAATGGGTAACAAGCGAGCTTGAGTTCGACTAGATATGGTGTTACTTGAGAAGGTCCAGTCAACAGCACTCCGTCATCTGGCAAGAAGAACGTTATCACACGACCTATCATTTTCGAACCAGAAGACGTACTACTAAATTTTCTTGGGCCATTTACTGCGTGCGCTCTGAAAGAATAGAACTGTACCATTATTAGCAGATAATAAATGTGCAGTCTATGCTTCTTATACGGCGTTTCGCATTAGCGTGGCAGTTGACACAAAATAAAAGGAGGCATTAGGAATGGTGGCATTGTAGAGGTACCGCACAATACGGTAAAAAAAAAGATTATATAGAGAGACTTGGAACCTGTTCTTGCACACAAAAAATTATTTCCTTGAAAAGTAACATATAAAAAACGGTTGAAAACAAACAAATCTCGGAAGGAAGACGGTTATGAGGTTGCCTCGGCAACCGGGAATAGGTTATTAGTTTAGAAGGCTGCTAAAATCCGCGTCAATGCGGTATGCACGTGTAACGGCCGTTGGGGAAAAGCAGGAGAGCTGTCTGTGTCACGCGAACGAAGGAGGCACGAAATTACCGCAGGCTCTCCATCTTTTTATGCGGTCCCTGGGAGATAAGAGAGATCAACAGAGATGATAAATTGTGGTTCTTAAGTGAATTTTTATGCCGCCGGCTGGAGAACGCTGTTTACCTGACGGCGTTTTAACGCAGGGGTGTTTTGGGGCGGCTCTTCAAAAAGCAGAGATTTAGCCCAGCAGTGATTAATTGAAGCGAAGGAAATTTGCTCGAGGTAAAAAGGAACAGCATGCAAGACTCATGCTAAAACAACAGGCTGCCTTTGAAAAGCTTTGTAGTTTCTACACCTGTGCCCAGGATATAAAAAAACTGAGCGCATCACTGCGGCAGGCAAAATATGAAAATCTAAGGGACACATAGGCTTCGTCTTAAGGGTATCACGTGTTACGTTAATGGGCGAATGACCATATATGTGCAATTGTTCATTCTCTACGTTCATAGACACCTGGGAGTCCTCATACACTCCTGGAGCAGTGGTGCAGTAGTTCAGTGATGCGCCACTGCTCTGCGATGGCAGGTGCTGAGACAGGTGGGGCTTGTGCAGTCCAGACTGCACTTTCCGAGCAATCCCTCGCGACCAATCAATAATTTACCAACCACCTGCCAAAGTGATCAGTTTGCTCCCAATCCGGTCGGCACGTAGTGATGACGCCGCTAGGACACGTGACCTAGGTGGCCCAGCTAGGTTGCTTCTCCGGCGATTTTTCACTCACAACGTCAACGTCGATGATGACGACGGTGGATTTTCCGCAGAACGGCAGCCTTAATATGTGCTGATCTGGCGCTGCTGCACCAGAAGAGCAGGAATGCCATGTTTCGTATGAACACCTTGGCTAATAACATTTTTCTTCTCAACAACTCGTTTTCCTTGCGTAGATTAGCAGCCGATCATTCGGTTTGCTTGCAATCTGTAATCTGTGACGTCTCAGGCGCGAGATATCAGCGAACAAGGACGAAGGAAAATGAATTGGAAAGAACTGTTTTAAAATATCGGCCCCAGGTGTGAACCTCGTCTGTAAGCCCTGCCCTGTTCCCTTCGAGCGTGCAACGGCATATGGGCAGCACACACACTGTCTTGCGTATTGAACAAAAAATAAATGAGAATTGCTCTAAACTAACGAAAACCAATGTCCAGAATAGAGAGAACGGCTGATTAAACGCTAATTGAAAATTGAATAATAGCTACAAAATAGGCCAATTAGTATAATTTTGGGGTAAGGCCAACGCGTCGCCTTATTTACGAACTAACGCTCATTGCAGGACAGTGGTGTTTTTTTTATTAAAATAATAGTAAAAAGGAAGGAAAAGATTTTTGCTAGCCCCGGCATCTGCCATCGATACTGAAGCACCTGAGCTGGGGCAGCGAAATAAGGATAGCAGGCAGAATGGAGAAATGAAATGAAAGAGGTGAACACTTCATTTGCGGTAAGACAGAATCTACTACTAGCTTAGAAATTTAGGGACGCAGTTTTAGGTCTTCTTGTCGGCCAGTTTATCTTGATCTGCTTGGGTTGACCTTTTTATTTATTGACTCCCTGACGCGAGTACAGGCACATATGAGCAGCCTGCTCTGAAACAAAGGCTCAACTCTTCAATCTATTCAGAGGGTAAGTAGTACATTTAATGGTAGAACCAGTTAAGCGATGCAGCAGTTGTCCTTGCTGAAGCCTCATGGATGTGGCTGCTGTACAACAGCCCTATTGACAACAGTAACGTTGCCCGGCTTCCTGCGTCATACGCAGGATGCCTGAAGGCGTTCATCTTCAATAATGTCACACCCCTGTGCAGCTTTTTTGAGTTTCTGGTGTTGTTACTCTCTGCGTGTAAATTCGATCTTCTAGTGTAGTCAACATCGCTATCGCGTCGACGATATGTAGATAGTGGCGTCGTGAGGAACGCGGATTGCACACGGAGAGGAGACTGAGGATGAGGTGAGCGCAGTGAGAATAATAATAATAATAATAGGTGTTCGGGGAAAGGAAATGGCGCAGTATCTGTCTCATATATCGTTGGACACCTGAACCGCGCCGTAAGGGAAGGGATAAAGGAGGGAGTGAAAGAAGAAAGGAAGAAAGAGGAGCCGTAGTGGAGGGCTCCGGAATAATTTCGACCACCTGGGGATCTTTAACATGCACCGACATCGCACAGCACACGGGCGCCTTAGCGTTTTGCCTCCATAAAAACGCAGCCGCCTCGGTCGGGTTCGAACCCGGGAACTCCGGATCAGTAGCCGAGCGACCTAACCACTGAGCCACCGCGGCGAGTGCGCAGTGCGCAGAAGCGCCATTCGTTAGCGGCAGTACTTTGCGCTGAGCTTGACGTGGAGCAACTAACAGGAAAAAAAGTCTATCTAATGGTTTTCATTGTGCTGAGTTATCGTGCGTGTGCGTTTGGTGAAGTTAATTGTGTTGCTAATAAAAAACTGCTAGCAGTGCAGCACCCTGTTTATTTCGCGAAAGTGCACCAGTTTGCGAGAAGAGCGCTTGCCTCGAGGATCGCGGTGTACCACTGAAGGCGGAGTGCAGTTGCAATGAAACGCAATGCGTTTGTAGGGATAACAGACCAATTTTCGTGAAGGCGACAGATGAAACCAGCTTAAAGAATGTCTACTAAGACAGTCTGTGAGGAGAACTAGACATGATAAAGTTCATCTCGGCAAGTTCCCCTTTGAGTAGATCAAGACGGGACCGGGTTCACAAAGACATAAATTAAATTGCTTTTCTAGCGGAATCACATTAAGATACTGGAAAGCTTCAAGATGAAGGTTGTCTGTGTAAGCTGAACGAATGCTCCAGTTTTCAGAAATCACGTTGCGTAGCTTTCAAAAAAAAAAATCTACCACATGGTTTTGAAAGGTTTCTTGGATCTTTCTATTAGCCTTGCGACTGACAAACTTTGAGCGCGATATTTTGACATTTCGAAAGCCTACGAATAAGATCTGCACTGCTTGTAGCCTCGCGCTTACATCGAATAAGGGAGGAAGACGACGTGATGGGGCCTGTGCGCTCGGCTCAGATTTCTGCCGGGGTCCAACGCCCCCCCCCCCCCCCCCCCCACGCACAGAGGCACACAGCCATTCGAAATGCCGCTCCAGATAGGCTGAAGACGGGAGGGGGAGAGCGTGGGTGCTGTGCTGCCATTCCAGACGAAACTTTTACAGGCACGCCAGTCGTAAGCGGCTTAACGGCCCACAAATCAGAATTTTTCCTAGTTCAGAAAAGGGAAATATGCTTTTTATGTATGTTTTTATTTCGTTCGTTTACTCGCTGCGATGGGGCTTAAAATCGTCGTGTTCTTGTGATAGAAAGTAATTTCTTTCACGCACGTCGGTTCTTGTTTTTTTTTTAAAGCTCGTTGCGGCTGTTGCTGCCCCAGAAAGTGAGGAGTAGGATGTTCTGGCCGAGACTTTTAGGGAGCAAGGGAGGAAGAAGGGGTGGAGTTTGTAGGATATGGGCGTCACGTTTCGATGCCAAATGGCGGCAGAGCAGAGCCTGAAATGTTTTCTGCACGCACCGTGCCCCGGCTGCTGCTAGGCGACTCAGTTCGCGCCAATCGCCCATACAGAAAGCTTGAGTGACAACGGAACAAACACTTGTTATGTTTTGAGCATGTATATTATGACAAAGTTTATACTCTTCCGTCATCCCTCGTGAACGGGATAGTATTTAACTGTTCCTTAAAATCGAGGAATTTTATTTACAACAAGGAATTTACTGTCGAACTATGTGGCACAAACGGCGTGGAAGCACAAGAGAACAAAAATTTAATTCAGAGGTGGCGATCTTATTGTTCGAGAAATAACAGAAGTGTTATACACGTGTGCAGACGGCTGCGACTTTATTCTAGAAAACTGTTTAGGTTTGTACAAGTCAACGGCGGGTGCTCTTTCTGCGACTTAAGGCAAGAAGCCAATTAACTGCATTGTGAAGAATCTAAGTGGGTGCATTTCTGCCTGTCGAGTAATAGCACTGTGTTCATTTGATTCGCATGAATTTAAGAAATACTTATTCCGTTTTATTTTTTCATAACCATCGTATTGTTTCCAGCATTCAAGGTTGAAAAGTTCACACAAAAGCTCCGGGTAATGTACACAGTTCCTTCCAACGAACTTTATGGGATAGTCGTGCCTCGTTAATACGGACACTTTGGTGGCTGATCAAAACTGTCCTTAAAAGCAGTCATCCGTAGTAACGAATAGCAAAAAAAATGTTTAATAAACTTCATAACTAAGGCATACTTATGTTCATACTCAATGAAAGGCGTGATGACAAACGATTTTCCAAATCCATATCTGCTGTGAACGTAGCACAAGCTGCAGCGAGCGTTTTCTTCACAGCCAATCATGCAATATGACTAAAGGTGATGCGCGTCGACCAGTCGCTTAGTGAAAAACATGCAACCACAAAAAAAGAGCTATCATTCAGGTATTGGCGCTGTCTTACTCCATTTCGCCGGTGTCCAGGACTCAAAATACAGAGAAAGAAATATCTTGTGGCGTCAGTTGAGAATGCGGCTCATCACTGCTGCCCATATTTACGCGACAATAACACATCGGCTGAAATGGGTTCGGAGCGTTTTTGCCATGTTTATTGTCCGGACAGCCAGTTTCCTGTAATGACGTGGCGTTAATGTACTGAAAAAGCTTGGTCCCCAGAAAAAAGAAAGTGTTCTTAATTTGAGTCCTCCATATTAACCGGGAGCGTATTAAAGGGGCGCGACTGTATATGGATATAGGGGGGGGGGGGGGGGGGGTCAACATCCCGACACGACACACGAGCTACGAGTGATGCCCTAGTGCAGAGCTCTGAAATAATATTGACGGCGTCAGGCTTCGTTAACGCGCGTTGATAGGGCACAGCGCGTGGTAGTTTTGAATTCTTCGTCAGTCGAAATATGGCCGCCCAAACAGGAATTCCATCCCGTGACATTTCGATCAGCTGCCGAATGTCAGCCACTGTCAGAACGGCAAAGCGGTTTTGTCTGTTCCTTTTCGTCTGAGGCTTTCGTTGTTTTTTTAGCTACTAGTGTTCCAGAAGAGACGATGCAGAGCAGCTCAGACTTCACACTAAACTCACACAGCGTCTTTTATTTATGTGACAACATTTAGATCGTCGTTTAGAAAAGCCACCCGATTTCTCTGTAACAAAAATTCCTGACTAGATCAAAGGGTCATGACGTCATCAGCGCCGCAGGATATGAAAATCTGAGGACTAGAACGTTCGAGCAACATCAGTTCGACCGTCATCCGGGACTATACTAACTCGACCCACTCCTCCACCATAATCCATCTGCAAATCCTGGCTAATTTACATTAGTTCACCCATGAAACCACCTTTTTCCGCGCGCCAGTCTCATCCCACCTTTATCCACCGTTCATCCCAATCGATTTTCTGAGGTGGGCCTAATTCCAAATTCTGGGGAGTGCACTGGGATATTTGAGCTTGGGCCAACTTACAAATGCATTTCTTCTTTCCGAATGTGGTTAAGAAGGCCGGATGTTTTTGTAAATTTTTGAAAGCACACTTAATTACGGGGTCCCGGGCTTAAAGTGGCATTCATTTTCAGTGAAAGCAACATGCAACAACGCTCAGCATTATGCCTTATTTGCCTAGTGGGCTCATGATTAACGAACGAGTGTGAGACTGCAGACAGAGGCAACAAATAAACTAACAGCTCCTCTCCCGATGTGAGATTAAAATAAGGACTTTAATATCGAATATCACAAGGGAGATACGAAACTAGCTATGGTTCATTCGTATTTGCTAAAAAGTACTTAAAGAATATAGCGACCCGCCAGCGTCAATTTGTTCGTACTCCAACGCATGTATCCTGATTGTGCCTTTCTTTTAACAGAGCACGAGAGAGGAACAGCTAAGACCAATTGAAATGAACACGGAATATTTGCGAAGACCATCAAGAAGATTTAAGTGTATCGAGAGATCTCTTGTTTCAGGAAAAAAAATTCCTGATTGCCCTTATAGTTTATCGGTCGCGTATTATTTATTCCAACTTGCTAGCGGTTTCTTTGGACCGCAGATTTCAGCTTTGTCCAAGTTCCAGTGACACACAACAGACTAAAGGAAAGCAGTGGTGGCTCTTACACCAGCTCTATGAGGTAGTACGTTATTGCTTTAGGTTTATTACATGTGCAAGACACTCACGTAGGTTCTATGGTGCAATATGCATCCTATTTTGTTTTCCAAAAATAGAAAAAAGACGAAGATGTTCGCCTTAAACATAGATCTGCTTTATTTGGTGAATATTCTAACATTATTTTATTTTTTATGGGTGCAACAGGATCAGTCATCCTGCCTTGGATGGATTCTTTTCTGTTCCGAACAAATTCAGCCTGTTGTGTTTATGTGCTGCAAGCTGGGGCCTTTCATTTTAATAGTTTTTTTTAGTGCAGCCCCACAAGAATGACTGTAGATGGTGCAACGAGCAGCAAATATTTTTATTAAAGTGAGGACTTCTTTTCAGATAATATGACAATTTTGTGAACCGGAGCGTCCAGGTGTACGACGCTAATGAGGGAGACTGGCAGCAAGATATATTCCTGCGTAGTTTCGAAGGTATGAGTTAATTTGGCTCCAACTGGCACCGGCTTTCGGGGTGCCTAACGTAATGACAAATATGGGGTGGGGTAAAATAAAAAATCACGGCAGAACGTAAGGACGAATCACGAAAAAAAATGAAGAAGCGTCAATTTTGAGTTAGCCGGGTAATTTTTCTGTAAACACGAAGAATTTCGATATATGTTAATGCGAGAGTGTTTGAATGAACGCTTTTGGGTATGAACGTGAACCAGACAGATTGAAGAGTGATACAGAGAGGATAGGGACCAACGTTGTGAAAAAAAGCCAGAGGGAATAAACAAACGACAAACGCGCATTAGAATTCATCGCGAGGGGAGAGCAATTAGTTGGAGACTGGACTTGGAAAAACAGATTTGCATAATTAAGGCGTCGCGCCGATGTCAGGCATCTTCTAGAATGTGTCTCTTTAATGCGCACCTCTTATTTTTGTCTTTCTTTCGTCATTATTATTCTCCTTCAGCCCTGACCCTCTTCGTAGTTAATGCTGCATTAGTCAGAGGTTTTGCAATGTCGTGTTTTCTGCGATAGCTCGAATTAAACAAAAATGTGTCACTTGGGACTTGTCGAGTTTGTCTAGGAGTTTAGGGCTCGTATGCGTTAGACTAGTTCGGCAGCAAAAGTAGACAGTGAAGTTTAAGCTGCGTCTATCATGCATGACCCATTCACAATGCGAGTGGTGATACTATCCCGTTCATACGTGAATTCTGTTCGTGTTTGGTCGGTGATCCCGCGCGAGAAAGTCAGGTGATTGGGCTGTCCTGGGAAAGGCTAGAAATATAACTTTGAATATTTATAAAAGCACTACCCAACATGTTGGCTAACTTTTCCCTCGAGTGGTTCACAGTAGCTGCGGCATTGACAACGCTGCGTGGTTTTTGCAAGAAAAAATGCGAGAAACATAGCGGATTTGAAGCATTTTGTAAAATAGTTGTCCCCAGCATTCGATGAATCAACAATGGTCTTCTGTATGTACAGATGGAGGCTCGTTGGCTACTTTAACTAGCCTATTGCTGTCTGTTCTCTATCTCTCTCGCTCTCAAGGGCGCACATACATTTGCGTGCATGTGTGTTTTTGGGCTGTTCGAAAGCTTTTCGGATCTGTTTGCTTTTCTTTCCTTCTTTTATTACCTAGCACATATTTATTGTTGTAATTCTATCTCCTCCTTTAGAAATTCTGAGCCACTTTAAAAGGTTGAATTTTCGTGAAAGCTTCCCCGAAAGCCTCCTTCAAAAATTAAAAGCGTAACTGCGTCTACTATAAGAAAACCGGGCACGGCAACCAGGTGTTGAAATTGCCTGGTCGCCACATGGTTACCGAAAGGTGTCTGCGCTTTTTGGGCCCTAAGCAAACGTAAAGAATTGGGCGCAGTAATTGCTTATTGGGGGCTTGATTTTTTTTAGTTTTTTATATTTAGGATTGCTATTCGTGGAACAATACTGCTTAAACCACACAAATGAATTCAAGAATATGTACAGCAAGCCCAATAGGTGCGACAAAAAAAAATTACTTTGTTGTATGAAACGGAAAGTTCTTATGTTCGGCTCCCGCTGTGGCTTCATGTTCGACCTAAGGTCCGAACTCACGTTCGGAACCGCGTTCTTCTGGTTGTTCAGGTTCAAGTTCAGACGATGTCCCAACTAAGCTGTCGACAGTGGACGGTAAGAGCTTTTCATGCTTGCAAAACCTCCCGGCCCCTTTGAAACGTGGAGTTCGGCTTCTTCTTATGCTCCCTTGTTAACAGCAGAGCATTCTTTACAGGCCAAACAATTGTTAAAGGGAGGTACAGTGCAATATTATTACAAGCATCGTGTGCTCGTTTCTAGAATATATCGTTCAGAGCTACTTAGCTGCATTTACTTCGCTCCATTTATTACTCAGCTATTTACTTTGCTACTTACTTAGCTACTTGCTTAGCTACTTAGGTGCATTGTTTGTGGTTTCAGGGCTACATATTGTCTTTTCATTATTGCTGTTGGTAAGGTAGCTTTCAATTCTGGATCTCTTAGCATGACTAATGATTTCATTTCAGACATCTTGAAGCCCTGATCAGCAGTAATTACTTCTGACTTTATTTGGTGTTTTAGCTCTTAAGCCAACAAAACAAATATATCAGGCAATGAGCTGTTATCTCAGTCGACAGGATTACATAACTGTCTATGGCGTCATCAGCAGTCTTCTGCTTTTCTGAAGCCCTTAATAAAATTAAATCTTGAGCATGGTGGAAGATTTAGGATTGCCTTAAAAAGTTTATTCCGCAACCTATAACCATGAAAAAATTTATTTCAGTGTCTCTATGAGCTACAGGCCATGAATACGCTTAGGCTTCGCTGTGGTAAAGCGATGTAATGCTACTGATGATTTACTTGGCTAATCTCTGTCAATGCTTGTTTCGTTCCAACGCTGAAATCACTCTTCCTTCAGAGACGCCAAACTCGGCACGTCGTCTTCTACCGTCGCGGATTCACTGTCGGAGGCTAAGTGAGCTCGTCTAGCCGCATCGTCATTACGACGCTTATCGATACGTTTGACACGGTCTTCTTCGGTCTCTTCGGTAGGCTGCCTCCTCCTTGTTTCGTTCCGACGCCGAAGTCTGGCTTCTTTTAGCCTAGCTGAATCATCTTTCTCCATAACGGCAGAAGCACAAGGCAGCGTTTCTTCGGTGTCGCATCAGCGTGTCGGCTACTGGCGTCGCCGGAGGCGAAAATTCGGCTCTTGGAGCGAAGCGACGCAGGGAGACGCAAATATCTGGCGAGGCCAGATCTCAGCGTCGGCGCCGGAAATTCCTCGTAGGTGGGGATTGGTGGGGCCAAAAGCCGCGGCCCGTTTCTGCAAAGGCAGCAGCGCTCATTCTGTAGCCTTGCTATTGCCCCTCTTGCCCCCGCATATGGTTCCCGTTACCGCTGAATGGGACGATTAGCTACAGAGAGGGGATAATTGAGGGGTATTACCGACGATGTCTCCCTACCCCTGTCTGGAGACGCCAGTTCGTATTCCCTCATGTGTTTGGTCGCCCTCTCCTGCGGGCTCCGAGCGACGACGCCTGTAGACGAGACGCTGACGCCGAACAAACGCTGCAGCTCGCCTCCCGCTACGCAAAACCGTATGTATATACACACTGCGACAGCCGCTCTCCCTCTGCTACGCATGCGCACAACTGGCGAGTCGAGCGGGGTCTGCTCCACGTCGAGCGCAACGGCGGAGTGACGTCATGCCAGATGGCGCGCCAAGCGGTGCGACCACGGCCGAGATGCAATCACGGCGAAAGTGCGACCATGCTGAAGAGGCGAAGCGGCTACCGTAATGTAGCTCTCGCTACAAAAATTGGGCTATCATTATACATCGCAGAAATTAACTCTATAAGGCGATCTTAGATTTCCCACTATGCTTAAGACTTTTATTTTATTAAAGCCCTCAGGAATGCAGCACGCCAGCTAAAGTCTCACTTCCGTGTCTTTGAGCAAAGAAACTTTTCCTAGCGAGCTTCTAGCTACTACCTTCGAAACCAAAGGGTTTTTCTGGAGGACGAAAGCGTCAGTATAGTTCAACTTGCGTGGCACAGCTGACCATTAAAAAAAATCTCGCTCACCAGCTATCAGCAAGGTCTTAATCAGCTACCGATGCCACCAACTCCCCGCTTGCTAACGCAGAGGCTCGGTACCTTTGCGCCATAGGATATCGTGACAAACGCCATGCGGCAGCCAACCCATCAACCAGCAAAACTCAAAACTCCAGAGATACTTCCTGCCGGACAGCGCTGTGTTGAACCTTTCCAGCCACCCACCAGAGATGCATAAAAAGCTTGCGCAAAGCAAAGACCCGAAGACAGCAAAAGAAATGCAAGTAAGGGAGGAAAGCTACAAAAAGAGGAGATATGAATGCTTAAACTGAAGAATAAACATCCCGGCAAACTTCCTAGCTGCCAGAAACGTCGCCGCGCTCTTGAAATTCGCATATGAAGACAGGAGCGTGGAGCTCTAGTGCTGCTGCACAGACGAAACGGCCGTTCTAGACCAACTCAGATGAAGAGGAGGGCAATCAAAGAATGGGGAAAGGAAAACCGGAAAAGGAAAAGAAACAGGTCAGGAGATCTGAGAGGAGGAAAAGAAGCAACTCCGGAATGCGCTGCGCATGCAAATTAGTGGACAACGAGAGCCTGGAAAAGTAATTAATTGAGAAGAGAAAGTCTAAACAATATCGGAGACAGCGAGGGAAGGAAGCACTTCCCGGGCGTGTTGGGTATGCACTCTGCGCGTTGGGTAGCAGAGATTTAGTTTTTTCCATGTTTACCATTCTAGTATAGTTGTCATCCAATAGGAGGATGATGCAAGGCAGGGGGGCTGTGTGGGGTGAAGGCATTTTCACGTCTTCATTAGGCGCGATCGAGCTACTGTGCTCAATCGCTTTCATGATATTCGTCATCAGGTTACTGAATAGCGCCGCACAAGCCCTAGCATGTACGACCCGGAGCGCAAAACAAAAGTGAATTTGGGGGTGGCGGAGACCCGACCGCGGCGGCCGCGTTTTTGCGGAGGCAAAACGCTAAGGCTCCCGTGTGTTGTGCGATGTCAGTGCACGTTAAATATCCCCAGGTGGTCGAATTATTCCGGAGCCCTCCACTACGGCATCTTTTCTTCTTTTCTTCTTTCTTTCCCTCCTTTATCCCTTCCCGTAGGGCATGGTTCAGGTGTCCAACGATATATGAGACACATACTGCGCCATTTCCTTTCCCCCCAAAACCAATTATTATTATTATTATTATTATTATTATTATTATTATTATTATTATTATTATTATTATTATTATTATTATTATTATTATTATTAATATTATTATTATTATGGCGAAAAGAGAAGCGAATAGCTTAGTCTTAGCGCTTTTCACCAACAATTTTTTCTTTGCACATTCTGTCTTGGATAGGCTTTAGATTACTGTTATAATACAATGACGTTCGCTGTTACATCAGCCAAGAAAGCGTGCCCGCATAATTAGGTGTGCGCTTGTGAAAAGTCTGGAAGCGCTTGGTTTGGTTAAAATGTGGCAAGCCCTTTAAATTCTTCATCGTCTGCCTAAACGAAATAAAAATAAATATCAAAGAAATAATGCCACGTGATTCATGCTGCTCAAAAGTAATAAGAAAAAGAAAGCATGAAAGTAACAATTCCGACGTGGTCCATGATTCAAACCAGGGCTATTTCTTATTAAGAAAGCCAAGAAAACCTGTACCTTCAAGCAGCCATAATTTCGAGCGATCATTTACTCTTTTCAAAAACACAAGTCAGCGAGGGAAAGAAATGTTTATTATGTTTGGGTTTGTGTTTTGCTAAAGCTTCGAACCCGGAAGTACCCCGGGAGAATTTTCAGTAGACACTGGGTTTTACTTGTCTCGTTTTTTTTTATCTGATTGCCACTGTATGAATAAAGCACGAAAAAAAAACAGCCCTGGTAAAAACTTCTTAACCATATATGCCTGCGGGCACATTTAGGCCTCAAAGGAGCCTCGGTGCGCTCACAGGGTTGGCGTTTGGGCCGGCACTCAAAGTGCTGCTTCTAAACGAAGCCACAGCCGGCAGCAGGCCCTTTTTCGTAAACACGAACCGGGATCTTAATGAGCCTCTTTTGTAAGCGTCGCATGCGAATGGGGTTTAACGTGAAGGCAGACAAGCGATGGTGGTTAGCTGTATTTCTGCTTAGCTAAAATTCACCCCGCATGAGAGAGAACGCAAGTCTCACTCTTATTTTCGCGCTTCTAGAAAAATTACTAACGAATGCTATGACTTTGTGCACCACAGGCCTAGGCTTCACTTGACAGCAGAGAGATTGCTTTCAACCAGTGTGCGGGTCGTGTATGGATCAATAAATTTTTGACCTCACACAGTATCTTGGGTAATTATTAGAACGCGACACCGCTCAGATAAAAACAGAGAAAGAAAAAGCGGGAAGAAAAAGAAACAGAGACAAAGAAAGAAGAAAAGGGCAAAACATATGCAAAAAAAAGAAACAACGAAAGCAGAGTTTTACGGCGTTATGGGAGCCTTAATTCAGGCGCTGAAAGATTCCATTCATAGCGCTCTCACGGTGTTTGCCTGTTTTGTTATAATGAACCGGGCGTATGGAGTAGCAGCTTAACTGGTTTCACTTTTTTCTTGCCAGTGTCCAGAACTACGAGGCGTGAAGAATGACCGCCGACACGCTTTATGCTTTCGGCTCCTTGAACATGAAAGTGGATACTAGGGGGCGCTCGTTAGTGCAGTCTGAGCTCGCCTATTCTTCGGAAGCACGGCAGCAGAGGCAGAGGAAGAAGGCTTAATATAAACGAAAATGTGAAAAAAAGAACCACTCAGAGCGGAGAACGGGAGTTTGAGTATCATGAAGTGCGAGTTTTTTTTTTTTTCGTTTTTCCACTCCGAAGAAAGCCGGCGGAAATTTCGCTTTTTCTTCTCTCGTAAGATTTCAGGAATGCCCCCATTTTCATGACAATAAAAACTCAAAGTCTTCGGTGAAACAAAGAAGGAGCACTGGGCGTAATTGTTTTCGTCAGCTGCATAAAAATTTTAGGCTGGATTTATGTTTAGATGCAATTTTAAGAAAATAATACCCACTTATATTAAACAGAGCTAAGCTTCAGAAGCAGTACTAGTATCATTGAAGGAGAGAAAGCTTACCTGTACACATAAAACAAATTATTGGCAATAGTAGTGTAGTTACAGTAGCAGCATCCACATGAGCAGTAGGAACAATAACAATATTAGTAGTAGTAACATCAGCTGCACCAATAGGAGTACTTTAAATGAGAGTCATAGCAAAATATTTCTATAGTGGTCTGATTTAAACGCATCCGCGAATATCTTACCCGCAGACAACAGGAATATCCCTGTACACACAAACATAAACTTGAGTGAAGTCAAGCGACTGCAGAAAACTAGGAAGCAAGAAAAGAAGCGTGGGACCGAGGGATAGTTCTCTCTCAAAACACACTGCTCATCGTAGTTCAAAGCAAACTGGTATGCTACAAACTGGCCCTGCAAAAGAAACTTTACCAATTTAAGTAAAACAAATGCAAAGATGCGATATACGTATTTGGGCGTTCTTTATTTTTGACGTTGCGGCGAAATAGGTTTACGCAGATCACGCCAACCACTCTATCTCATTATTCTAGGCGAACTGAATATGTGCCGTTTGCTATGCCCAAGAAGACATGCACGACCCTTAGGCACGGTGAACGCACCATTCCTATCTTCTTGTTCTTAACGCAACCCAGCTGCCCCGTTTTGTTACCAGTGCATTCTTTCCAAGGTTCCCGTTGAACGATGTGAAATATTGGCGTTCAGGCTTCCTGCGAACATAGAAATTTTCTTCGGCAGTGATGTGCACGAGAAATATTACCCTTTCGTATTTGTCTCATAAAATTCTGAAGAGAGGCAGTGACATGGTGACATCAATTTCACGGCGGCCCTAAGAATGCGTTAAAATGCGGAGGATTGAGTCAGATCAGCCCAATTGCTCCGTCCAATGGCCGTGGTGAAATGTAGATCACGCGAAATGAGATAATCGTGAAAGCAACTACCTCTGGCTGGATACCACAGGCCTGAAGTGTGAGAATCACTTCGACACTTCAACTTATGTAAGAGAAGATTATGTGCGCTGCTTTCTTTACGAAGTTTGTAAGGTGACTGCTCAGGTAAAGCTGCCATCCGGTCTTTATCGTATATATAGTTTATAATCGTATAAAGACTTGAAAACAATTTCACACAAGGATGTTAAAATGTTTCAGAAATATACCTGTTCTACTTGAAACATTACGAAAAAATAAATATGGCCAAATGTTAAATGGCGACGCAGCAACTCGTCCTTTCTTCTTTCACGCCCTCCTTTATCCCTTTCCTTAAGGCGTGGTTCACGTGTCCGCCGATATGTGAGACAGATACTGCACCATTTCCTTTCCCCAAAAACCAATTTTCCAATTTTCCAATCGTCATTATACTTTTTGTTTATGGTTAGAGTTCATTGCTCCTGCCTAAACTTTACTTGTTCAATTGGTGCTACGCGAACGCCTTTCCTAGTGGCGGTCGCCTTTCTCTTTCGCTGTCCTGGTTTCGTGGTCGCGTTCTCTATACGGGCATTCACAGACGCACATCCTTAAATTAACATTTCCTTGTTTTCCTTGACCCGCCGCGGTGGCTCAGTGGTTAGGACGCTCGACTACTGATCCGGAGTTCCCGGGTTCGAACCCGACCGCGGCGGCTGCGTTTTTGTGCAGGAAAAACGCTAAGCCGCCCGTGTGCTGTGCGATGTCAGTGCACGTTAAAGATCCCCAGGTGGTCGAAATTATTCCGGAGCCCTCCACTACGGCACCCCTCTCTTCCTTTCTTCTTTCACTCCCTCCCTCATCCCTTCCCTTACGGCGCGGTTCAGGTGTCCAACGATATATGAGACAGATACTGCGCCATTTCCTTTCCCCAGAAAACCAATTATTATTATTATTATTATTATTGTTTTCCTTGAGCGATATTTTCTTTTCCACACCACGCTCCGTGTTTAAACAATACAGCCTGGAAGCAAACACCGTGCTTTTTCCGTGATGCGCTTGTCATCGCGCTGAAATGATTACGAGCAATCGCATCTTGATCATTCAGGGTTTAATGACTACTGCAGTGCCGTTCGAACGAACCAGCAAGCATGCAGGAATGCGAACACGAGAAGACATGGGCGAAATATATTGCTGTGACAATTGTGCCAAACTGCAAATGCCACAAAACGTGAGTACTTGCTTCGGCTATAATTTATTTGTAGATCTGTGTCCTGTTTGACAGCCATACCATGCAGGAAGCATCCAGAACCCCGATGGCCCAAATAAAAAAAAACTCGGGCTGTATTAATTAGATGCATATCTAAATCAATATAGCAGGCCCAGTTTTGCGGAAGACGGAGAGAGGCTTTCGTGAAGAAAAAAAAGTAAAAAAGATCTTCGATGTTCCAGGCAGAAATGTTGTACAGCAAAGCAGTGACCTATAAAATGGAAGAACAGGCGCACACGGAAACTTTGCAGCACTGCCTGAAGACAAATAAAATCATGGAACGTAATGACCAATGAGAAATTATTAAAGGGATCTCGGCGGGAAAAAAATTCCACCCATGGAATGTTCTGGTTTGTACAGGCCGTTCATGCCTCCTCCTCTGAGAGTCATATTCAAGGGTTACCTGTAAAACGTTCGCGCCTCGTAGTAACTGCGCAGTTTACACGAAATCAAGTTGCGAGAATAGTGCAATAAATAGGTCACGACACGTTAAACAGTCGCTTGCCGCCATTTTAATAAAGTTATTCCAATTCTAATAATAAAAAAGAGCGAACGTTAAAGCAACGAGCGAAAGAACGAAATTTTCAGCATTCCGCGCTGCTAGCTTTTTGTCATCACCGAACTGACCGGAAAAAAAGAAAAAAAATTCTGTCACCGTTCTAAACCTTAAAAGCTACGGATTCAACTGACAAAGTATTGTTTGATTCCTGTTAGAAAGAACAAAAAAAATCTGGAGAAAAAGACGTGGGCGAAGCTAGTAGTCTAGCTGGTCTCGGAGCGCATTTTCCGCTCCCTGGTGAGAGAGACTCCAGATAGTTTCCATGTTCGCTGTATCTCTCCCTAGAAGGCGCCACATGCCAATAGGCGCGCAAGTTTTGTTCTGTTCAATATATCCCTCCTCAGTTTGCTTCGGGCTTTCGGACATGACAGACAATTATACTGAGAGTAGACTTGTATACTTCAGTCTAGTAATATGGATGTTATCAGGGAGGAAAATTTGTGTTTAGAATGTTCCAATTTCATACATTTCCCCACATGAAAATTGGCACAATCTTTATTCACTGCGGGTATGCCGCATAGTCTTTTCAACTTACTAGGCTTGAGTGCAAGTTGGACGAAATGATAAATGCAGCTCAGGAAAAAATAGTAGAAATGGAGGCTGCACATGTCCTGCATTTTGTTTCATTTTCTTTGAGGGCGTTCCCTCACGTTGCATTCCTCTTTTGACAAGGAACTCAGTGGACTACGTTTGTGCTTGATAGCGGCACCTAGTGGCAACGGTTGCTCCTCACTGACTACCCCACTTCGGCTACTCCACAGGCCACGCGAACAGAGAAGAAGCTTCGCTATTCTTCACTTACCGAGCGTGCCCGTAGCCGGCGCCATCAACGATCCGAAATTTGACGATTGCTCACAGTTATTAGCAGAAGGCGGTTACGTACCTGCCAAAAAAAAAAAGAGTACGTTAGAATAAAATCAACACAGAAACAAGGAAACAGGGTCCGGTGTTTTAATCCCTTGCCAATGATCCTAAGTTAGCGTCCTTTTTTACACTTAACTTGTTTCCTTTTTTCATTTTTCTCTGCTGAACATGAGTTCGCCGTTTCGATCACGACAGAGGCAACCGCATTTCGACAGAGGCAAAAGGCCGACGCACTCATGTATTGAGATTTCGAAGCCAGTTAATGATCTCCAACTGGTCGAAATGAATCCGGAGAGATTAAGTGCAGTGTGCCATCATAGCACGTTGGAAGGAAAAAAAAAATCTCTCGTAGGGGTGATTGTAGCGATACAACGGTCAATAGCCATACAACGGTCTGGAGGAAAATTTGCTTACACCTCTTCACACACGCACCAGACGATGCTAGTTTGTGCTGTGTCTTTTCTCCATCCCTTCATTTTCAGCCTTTTTATCTTTTTTCATAGTGAACAGTTCAGTAATGCTACTGTCATACAGACAGACAGTAAGATGAGGCCTAAAGGGGTAGGCCTTCGCCAATCTCTTTAGGTCTCATTTTACTCCCTTTAGGACAGTTGCCGCGCCTTTCCTTTCTTCATCATCTGCTCCCCTCTTTCTCTGTAAGGCTCCAAATATGGTAGCAGTGTTGTACCCACCGCGGTGTCTCAGTGGTGCTTCTCGATGGAGGTGAAACGCTACAGGTGCCCGTGTGGTGTGCGGTGTCATTGCATGCTAAAGAATTTAAAGTGACCGAAATTAAACTGGAGCCCTGCAACACCGCGCTTTATTTTTCTTCCTTCTTCACCCCTTCCCTCAAAGCTCAGTAGTGGCCTGCACCGAAAATTTTACAGCTGAACAGGGTTTCCTTTCGTCAAAACAAATTCTCTGGCTAATACAGTATGCTACTTCGGCTTCGAACAAAACAAACACTGAAGACTGGCCGCAGTGTATGCGCTGCCGAAAAACAATAGCTAACGAAGTCAAAACTAAGGAAGCAACCAATAATAATAATAACAATAATAATAATTAGTTTTGGGGGAAAGGAAATGGCGCAGTATCCGTCTTATATATCTTTGGACACCTGAACCGCGCCGTTAGGAAAGGGATAAAGGAGGGAGTGAAAGAAGAAAGGAAGAAAGAGGTGCCGTAGTGGAGGGCTCCGGAATAATTTCGACCACCTGGGGATCTTTAACGTGCACTGACATCGCACAGCACACGGGCGCCTTAGCGTTTTTCCTCCATAAAAACGCAGCCGCCGCGGTCGGGTTCGAAGCCGGAGCAACCAATCGCAGATCAGCTTTTCGAACTGTGCTTTGAACGTCTCCCCTGTTCTTAAATATTATCGGCACGAAGTGAATTCTGCTGCGCGATCTGAAACAAATGATTGGCGCCAGAATTATAGCGGAGAAAGCTAAATAGCGATTCAGGTGTCGCTACTTGACTGAAATCGAAGCTGGGCCTAATGTCGTCTGGGTAAATTTGAAAGAGCGTATGGAAGAGGGTCACCGGTCAAGCACTAGTCTCCCGAGTCATTCAAGCGGGGCGCGCCTCGTAAAATCCAGGCAGCGGCAGTGATCCGTCTGTCGAACGGAGGATCGCTGAAGGTAATGGATAGGGGTTCCTTCTATGGGCGCTCGTGAAAGGAAACCTCGCGAAGGGTAGGGTAGCGCGCTACTTGCTGGCAACGATCAATCTCTCTCTGGCCGGCGCCTTTGTGCTTGCAAAGCACTGGGCTGCTTGTGAGAGTCAAAACTAGTGTTTTTCTCCGCTCCAAACGAAAAAAGCATGAAATAACTTTTCGCACAGAAATCCTGATGCTAACAGTTGATGGCCGCATCACGATAGAGTGCGCATATCTCGGCAGTTGATTTTGGACATGCAACATTGAAGGCTCGTGGAATAGGAAGCAGCCGCATCATCCAACTGTAAACCGGATTTGTGTAAGTGCGAACCAAATCACCCACACTTCGTATGGTCAGTTTATGAAACTTACCAGACGATGGCACCGAACATTTAAGTGTTTCATGTGCTCTGAATTGTGTTACTCTCCATTGAGCGAATCATCATGAGCAATTCACCTGAACATTGCCAATGACGAGACAATAGGATAATCCTGAAGATTCTTACGAACTAAAGGCTTCTGTCACATTTTTTCATCGCGCAGCTATTCACCAGGTATGCAGACCGAGGCATTGTATAATGAGCAGAACGAACAATTCGTGGTTAATTTAAGGGTGCGACAGTCAGCACCAACAGGAGATAAAAGCAGTTGACGTCTGCATCGAGTACGATAGAGCGATGTACTGAGGGAATATGCTGGGATAACGTTTCCGCAGTTGGCACGTAGAAGATATGGTTGAAGTTCAATCCTATCAAGGCCAATCAATGAAGGTCATTCGTGGAGGATTTTTTACCTGCATGCCGTGGACTCAAATCACCTGGTTATAAAGAAGGATTGGATAAATAAATAATAAACGAAAATGTAGAACTCCGACATTGCGACTTGGTTTACTTGTAGACCAACAGACAGTAAAATAGGCTCTTTCTTCCAGCAAAATGCTGTAACTAGAGTCACTAAATTATTTAGAGACTCTAGCTGTAACCACACAAGCCGGTCATGGCCTCTGAGGAGAAAATTCAATATTTGACGAGGTAGCGGGTGCCTACGTCATTTTCGATAAAACAAAAGTTGAGAATCTAACAGCGTTTCTTGAATTTCCGACCCATTCACAGCTTTCTGTTTTTTGTAAGAGTTTTTGTCTTTTGAAGGATACTCTATAAACATGCGTAACAATCGGCAAAAAAATGTTTAGACTTGTTGTTTCTTCCTTGAAGTATACATTTACCGTGTTACGTGGTCTTGAACAGTTGCCATGTTTCATCACACCTTCATTCAAAGCCTTCAGCGCCTGCGTAACCGGTATTAAAAACGCGATACCTAATCTTTCTGTTATTGCTACTACTTGCCTGCAGATATTTTGACTTGCCGCAGAGGTCGCTGCTTACATTTCAGCAAGACAATTGAAGGTACTTAACACAGAATATAGCTAACACTTTTAACTGTGTAACTATGAATAGAGGCGTCAGCGATGGCTTTAAATACTTGACTTTTTAACTAGGCTTCCTTAGTGCTGCCGATCCTCCCCATACGCTAATCGGTATTTGTCGAACTGTACTAAAAAAATGTTACTGCATGCGTGCATCGGCCATTTTGGTTATTATTAAAAAGTTTCCAACACTTCTGAGCTCCTAAAATGGAAAATATATGTCTTCCTGAAGAGACCAGCATGTCGAAAAAAACTTTATTTCAATTCCGAGAAAGAAAATCCGCTCCTCTGAGCCAAGTATAAAAGCAATTATACATGAAATTCGAGCTTATTGTTGTAATATTATATTTCCATGCTATCCACAGCTGCCCCGTGTGGATCAATAACTTTAAAAATTATTTTAACTGATATATTAGAGACTCACTGAATGCATTAGAAATAAAACCAAAAATAGGAAAACACGGAGCACACAACACACGCACCTGAAGCAGGTGTGGTGACGAAATTAAATGACGTAGTGTAGTGCGGGGCTATTGGCTGAAATGAGTTCTCTCCTGTACCTTTTTTTGTATTATTTTTCAAGCGCTCTCAAACGCTGAAAGCAACTAAAAGTTTCGAGCGCGGTCTTCAGTGTCCACAGCAACACGGAACTGCACACGGAAACGACGAGCGAAATTCCTGCATGCACATTGGGTCTTCTAAAGCCCAAATTCAAAGCAAAAAAAAAAAACTTTAGACCACTGCAGAAACTACATTGGAGAAATGCGAAAGCATTAGCGTTTGCCGCGACGTTGGTGGCTCCTAGCCGACGCCTTTCTACGCCTACTTAACCACTCCGTTGAGATCTGACCGCGCTCTCTTCAATCCCCGATGCTACCACTCGACAGTGTGTACTTTTTTGTTGCTGTACTCTGATTGGGTGTAGGCGTGACGTCATCAGACGTATGAATGACGTCACACTCTTATGACGTCTCATGGTCTCACTAATCAGCCACATTATGAATTCGGCTAGTTACGTTAATTAATTATACAATTAATTAGTTCCACTGTGAATAACATTTGTTGGTGTCATTATTTATGTCCTTTAATTAGGATTAACGTTTATAACAGTTAATTAGAATAATTAATGAGCAATGTTAATGACCGATGAATACTGATACATCATTTTTATGCCAAGTGTCACGCACATTCGGTCATGACTGCTGAGGCCCCCAGCTGATGACGTCACGTCAGGCAACACACTTTGCGTCCACGTTTTGCGGAAACTGGCGGTGCCGACATAGCCTAGCAATGCTTTCGCATTAATATTACCTTTTATGCCCACCTACCCTACTTATACTCAACGCAGGTCAGCTTTAGGTATACGGACGCGACGGCTATCGTATATTACCGGGAGATCCGACTAAATAGACTGCATCGAAGGATGCGTGTGCTCCACAAGTATCTTTGTCACCAGGAGTGCAGAGTGCGTGCACAGAGCAAACGACTGAACCCTGCAAAGAAAAATGAACGTGCTAGCGCGAATGAGGACACGAAAAAACTAGAATTAAAACATCCCGAAGAGAGCACTGAAATACAGTAGAAGGGTTCAGGATTTTTTTTTTCCCTCGCCAAGAATCAAGATGGGCTCAGTCAGCAGGATCCAATTTTTCATGAACGCTTCACAGCTGCTCGTGATCTGCAAGCTTTTGGGACCGTTTTCCTGCCTACGTCGGCAGCGGCATAAAGCCGGGGTTCCGGAATGGTATGGCAGGGTGGTTCAGGCTGGAGCTTTATGCGCACGTGCCAGTGCTTTTCCTGCTGTTCACTCCTAAACTCTCGCACATTTCGCCCCGCCATATTCTTCCTCTTCCATTGCTTGTCTGAATCAAATTTATTAATGCATTGCCATTAGAAGCTCCACCGGGATAAAGAAATGATGGCCGATTTGCGTAGTTAGTTGTATATGTATATTAGCTAGCAGGATGTGCTTCGTAATTTTTGCATATATTGCTACGCCAAAGTGTTTGTCGTGGCCTCTGTTGCGTCTAATACTCGTGGCCTATAACAAATGCAGATTGTACTAGTCTTGCGTGGCGCCTCTTACTCTGCATTGACATGAGCACAGGGACTTAGCAGTATCCGTTACTTCCTTGGGATCAAAAAAGCTCAAAGGTTTGTTCAAGGACACGCCATTAAAGAGGCCGGGACAAATTGCTGCTCGTGGCTGTTACCTTGGCCTCAAACAAAAGCTGGAGCTGTTGCGCTCAAATCCACCTCAGTCAACTAGGCCTAACTCTGTCTGTACTGTCTCTTTCCAGAGGATACCTCACTCACAACTGGATGGGTAAAGGTCGTCCACATTGATTTGGGTAAGTGGCTACACTCACTACACTCACCTAGCCTTGCAAATTCAAGCGTCAATTTCGTTGATGCCCATGTCTATGCGGCGTAGTAGACGCCAAAATAAATCCGTATCCATGTCCGTGTCCATCCGTATCCATCCGTGTCCTACCCTCACTCATCAGTGCGTCGACAGAGTGGAGTCCCCAGTTCTAACGTCCCCTAATCCATTTCTCTTTCGGTTCTAAATCTAATTCTAGGGTGCCCCAGGCTTCTCGCTTACCGTGACCATCAAGCGGAGACGAGATGAACCAATTCTAAGGGCACGTGCATGAGGGTCAGTCCATGTTTGCTTACCGTAAACATCTCCACGTCGACCACGATCAATCTGGCTCTGACCACGGAGCTGCCTGAGACCAGGGAGGGCGACTAATTGACTAAGGCCAGCAGCGGATGTTTGGAGGATATGCGGCACTGTGTACACAGCGGACGAAAGCAAGCGAGCTCGCATCGCGGCCGCCACTCCAGGCCATGAATTGCTTACGACCCCAGAAGAGCTGCCGGGTGTGGACGGCAACGCGGCCGTCCTTTCAAGAAGCGGCTCGCTTATTTATGCGAGCAGTGGTCGTTAGGCTGTGCTCGACGCGAGCCGAATGAAATACGCACTGGTCACGGGGTTACATCATACACTGCCCCAAAGCTTTATAATATTTCTTTCTGCGAGCTCAAAGCCAAGCCCATGGATGCACTTTGCAGAACGTTGGTAACTGCTTCCATTCGTAAGATAGGACGCGGATTACAACTTCGTCTGTAATTTATACCAGGTGTTTTAGGGAAGGAGGGAAGGTGATAACTCGTGTTTAAAAATAGGGTTTTTGAGGTAAACAGAAGCTTTTTCCGGCATAGTAACGCCAGAGTTGGCGGACGTCATAAAACAGCCGAATCATCTTAACTAGCTAAGTGATTAACTAAATTCTAACAGTTAACGTTTTAACTGTTGCCAATAGGCACCTTATTGCAATTAGAGATTTGTAGCCGGCCGTTAATAATAGCCATATGAGTTTTTAGAATTTCGAGAACGCCATTACTCTCGCCGCTGTGGCACGACAAAATTTGGCTACATCGTGCCAAAATTCATGCACTTTCTAAAAGTATGCAGGCAAAGCAACCCCTGCATGCAGTGGTCGCAACTAGTCGAAATAGCCAAATTTTGTCGTGCCACAGCGGCGAGAGTAATGGCGTTTTCGAAATTCTAAAAACCAATATGGCTCTTACTAACGTTCGACATTGTTATTGAGCTACTCAAGGTTTACACAGACAAGAACGACACATACAGACACAGACAAGAACGACACATACCTTGAGTAGCGCAATAACAAGGTCGAAGATTACAAACCAACTAGGCCCATTTGAAGCTGTTCTTACTAACGGCCGGCTCCAAGCCTCTAATTGCAATAAGGTGCCTATTAGTAATAGTTAAAGGCTATTAGAATTTAGTTAATCACTTAGCTAGTTAAGATGATTCACCTGTTGGCGTCTGGCAACACTCATATTACTATGCCGCAAATTGCTTCTCGTTACCTCAAGAACCTTATTTTTAAAAATTAATTATCACCTTTCCTGAAACACCTTGTATACGCTGCCAGATATTTCTCGAATATTTTTTTCTCTGCGTACAACTAGCTCTACGTTATTCAAATTTGTCGCAGGTGTTTTACGTGCCTTATCTCGAAAGTTCGTGGGGTGTAAACTAAGCCCGACCGAGGCCGACGGTGGTTTGTGAATTGTGGACCGCCGAGCACGCTCGCGCCTTTGTTGTCGCTGAGTCGTTCAGTTCTCCCTGGACGCAAGTCAGCCAAAAAACGCCGGGATAGTTGATCCACTTTTTTCACTACACCCCAGATAAACAATTGACGGGAGCCGGCGGCTATGTAGCGGCGGGGGGTTCGCGCTTCCAACGTATGCGTACTCGTTACAGCGCGGCCTTCCCAGCACGAACCTCGATCGAGACGACAGTTCCGGAAATTGAAGGTTCGCCCCCCTCTACGCGTTGTCGCCGGCGCTCCTCCCGCAGCTGCGGAGTCTTCGTCGGCCGCCGTTCCTTCCTCACTAATATGTCCAACCCGACATGTGTGCAATGGGAGGTGGCCCTCACCAGCGAGTCCATGGATCAGTAACTAAAGTTGGTTCAGCAAGTCCGTCAGTCAGCGAAAGCCAGTGGAGCCTTGGACTAGGGATGCCACCCAAGTTGCTCGAGCAGCCTTCCCGAATTACAATAAAAGATATATATATATATATATATATATATATATATATATATATATATATATATATATATATATATATATATATATATATATATATATCTCTGTTCCTGCGTATGGTCACGCCGCCGATCGACTTCTCGCTCGGCGGCGAGCACAAGTGGGTCTAGTCGACGGGAAGCCTCGCTAACGTGAGCCGATGGGCGCCCGCTCATCACTCACAGCAGCTGTTGAGCCATCGGCGTGCGGTTATAAAGCAGCGCCGATTTCGGCGTGGGGTGCAGTTTGACCTTGAACGTCCTTGCTGCACCGCTGCCATAACAACGCATGACGTAATAATAGTAATAATAATAATAATAATTGGTTTTTGGGGGAAAGGAAATGGCGCAGTATCTGTCTCATATATCGTTGGACACCTGAACCGCGCCGTAAGGAAAGGAATAAAGGAGGGCGTGAAAGAAGAAAGGAAGAATAGGTGCCGTAGTGGAGGGCTCCGGCATAATTTCGACCACCTGGGGATCTTTAACGTGCACTGGCATCGCACAGCACACGGGCGCCTTGGCGTTTTTCCTCCGCCGAGCCGAGTCTTCGCCGTCGCTGCGCCGCGGCTCCACACCCGCGGAGCGGCTGCTGCCACTGCATAGGCAGCACGCCTACTCTGCCGCCCTGGCAGGTGGGAGTAATTTCGGATTGTTATTACCGCGAAAACATTACTAGTCCCATTACGAGGAAAGCCGACGGCGCGTGTGCGTGCGTGCGTGTGTGTGTGTGTGTGTGCGTGTGTGCGTGTGTGCGTGCGTGCGCGTGTGTGTGTGTGTGTGTGTGTGTGTGTGTGCGCGCGCGCGTGTGTGCGTGCGTGCGTGCGTGCGTGCGTGTGTGCGCGCGTGTGCGTGTGTGCGTGTGTGTGTGCATGTGCGCTCGCTCGCAGATGGTAAAGAAAACCCCAGCGATGGCATGATAAATAGTGTGACGTCATCAAGCGGCCGTGTTACGCACACAGGATGCCGAGTAATGCCATTTCAGGCTATCATATATATGTCGTTCGTCTATATATAGCACACTGGCCGACCGCATAGTGGCGGAAAAAAGGTTAGAACTGCGCGAACTAGACATGACAGGAGAACAGGAACAAACACGACAACTCAGGCGCAGTTTGTTCCTCTTTGTTCCTGTTCTCTTGTGGTGTCTAATTCGCGCAGTTCTAACCTTTTTTCTGCAATGAACCAACTAGCCTGCAAGAACGTTCTACCTCATAGTGGCATCAGTTTTCCTGACTACGTTTGCATTCGTACCAAAATATGAGCAACGCTTTGTCGTACAGCTTTCCGGGAGGTGCCATGCGATTCCTCCTTGCATAAAGCTTACATGTGCTAGTCAATTTGGAGGCCAGCTTTCGACATGGATTCCAAGCGTCGACATATGCACCTTTCATTGTATTCATTCCCAGAGTTTAAAAATTTTAATGGAGCCGTTCGTGCAGCGTCCCGGGTGGTGTCACACGCGCGTGTGTATGCGTGGGACCGTGCAGCGAGAGGGTCCGAACATTTGCAGGCTAGTGTGCAGCCAACACGCAATCACATACAGAAGAGCGTGTTGTCGGGCAAGTTGGCTTTGCATGATATGGAAGTAGTTAGCGCAAAACTTAGACAGAGACCGAGCAGAAACACACTAGACGACAGGCGAGCGCTATCTGAGAAGCGCTCGTCTGTCGTCTGGTGTTTCTTCTCGGTCTCTGTCTAAGTTTCGCGCTAACTTCTTCCATATCACGCAATCACATAAACTTCTAGAAAATAGCTTTAATGCATGTACAGACATTGAAACTAAACATTTTGACAGATTTGCCTGTCTGGTTGGGTTTGAAGACTTATAATAAACTGCACATGGAGATGAAGTTGAAGATGTGCAGTTTCTTATAAATGTACAAACATCGCATGTAAACAATGCACTCAGGGACAGTAATGCATTCACATTCCCACACGTAAGCAGTGTTAAGTGTCTGTGCCGAATTTGTTTCTTTGGATGCCCACCGAGGGAATCTTGACAGGCTTCATCTCATCGCTAACTTCCCTTCCTAGCTGCAGGCAGCCGAGGGAAGAGAGAAACACAGAACCGACAAGACTGCCTTACGTGACCGATGGACTTCGCAGCTCCGATAGCGAGCGGCGGGTAATATCGCTGCGCGCGCATGAAATTTTTCACAGCCAGCGCAGAAACTTCTTTCTATTTCTCCGCACCAGCATTCCTTCATTTGCTCCCCTTCTTGTCTTTTTCTCTCTTGGTCACCCTCCTTGATTTAACGCAAGAGCGTTAAGCCCGTGTCGCACTGCGCAAACGCAACAGTGACGCCAACCAAACACGTTCGCTAGCGAGCTGCCAACAATCTGCCTGACCAACTCGATCCACAATTTATTTGCACACATTACGAGCGCTAAAGAAACAAGACAGGTTGTTGCGGTGTTGTCTCGGTGCGACAGCTTTCGGTAACCAGAACAGTAAACAAACAGCGTTCAGTGGACCCCGTTTGGCTTATTCGCCGGCCGGGCGAATTTCCAGGAGACACCGTACCAACTAAAGAAAGCACTTTGCGGTGATTCACCGCATTTGCACCTTTAGTGCTTGAAAACGTGGTTTGAAAAATTAAAAAAGGGCGTTTCCTTCCGTCGCGTTGTTGCCTACCGCGGGCGTCTAACAGACTGCCGTGGTCACCATCGGCTGGCGGATTCGTCCGCCGCGGAGAAGCACGCTTCCTACGACTCCCGTCGCATTCTTGCCAGCAAGTGTACACTCCCGACAAACGCGGCTGTGTAGGGAAGCCAAAAGGAATGCTTTGTGCCTTGTGTAGATACTGCATCGGCCCCGATCTCAAGCAGTGTCTTGACGGGGTTGTGCGCGAGAACCACTCGTGCAGGAGCCGGCAGACGAGTAGTGTGCCAGTTGCTCGCGTGAACATGCCACCGTCGCTCACGTGCCGCCATGAAAGTGACCTGATCGCGATGATGGAAGAGAGGCGCTTTCTACGGGATGTAAAAGACCCAAAATATCATCGGCCTGACCTGAATGAACCTTCGATTCAAGAGGTCGCTAGATGGGACCGGATTTCGCAGGTAAGCGCCAGTTACCTGTTTTGTTATTTATGAACGTCAGATGAACAAGAAAGCTGTGCCGGAATTTTTTCTTTGAATTAGCAATTACAATAATTTTACTGGGTTCCCATTTCACTGCGAGAGTGATAAGTATGATTATACTTTTTTTATCACTCTGACAGGGCGGAACAACTTCGATGACTCTGCCGAGATTGTGGCGTTATTTGTAGTGATGTGTACTTGTGGCGATACGTCTTATTATTATACTCCAACAGGGCAGAAAGCCGGCCGGGGTGGTAATGCGTTGTGGGAGAGTGTAGCACAAAACACGAAGTGCGTAGAAGTAGGCGCACGACACAGAAAGTAGACGCGTGTAGCCCGCGTTCAGTTCTCTCGCATAATGTTTTCGAAAACGCCTTGCTCAGGCGTCCTTCACAGCCAGTCCATCATCCATTTGGAGCGCGGTTTCTTCTGCAGTGGCGGCTCATGGTCCGAGTCGGAATCGATGGCAGAGTATATTATCTGGTGCTCAGAAGCCGCGTACGGTCCGATATTCTGCAAATATGCTAGTATCTACTGCAGCGCAAAAAAAAGTGTCTCCAGTTTCCGCGGCTGTGCACACGCAGCAATCGAGCACGCAGGAAAGCGTGCGAACAAGAGCAAACCAGTTTTTTAAACTGGTTTTCCTGGTCATCATCATCATCATCATGATCATCATCGTCGCCTTCGTCGTCGTCATCATCATCATCACATCATCATCATCAGCCTTACTACACCCACTGCAGGGCAAAGGCCTCTCTCATGTCTCTCCAATGAACCCTTGGCTTTGTCAGCCACGCCTACCGTATGCCCGCAAACTTCTTAATCTCATCCACCCACCTAACCTTCTGCCGCCCCCTGCTACGCTTGCTTTCTCTTGAAATCCACTCCGTTACCCTCAAGGACCAGCGGTTGTCTTGCCTTCGCATTACATGCCCTGTCCAAGCCCATTTCTTCCTCTTGATTTCGACTAGGATGTCATTAACACGCGTTTGTTCCCTCACCCACTCTGCCCGCTCGCGGTCTCTTAACGTTACATCTATAGTTTTTTTTTTCCATTGCTAGCTGCGTTGTTCTTAATATCAGCTGAACCCTTTTCGTTAGCCTCCACGTTTCTGCCCCGTAGGTGAGTACCCCTAAGATACAGCTGTTGTACATTTTTCCCTTGAGGGATATCGGTAAACTGCAATTTATGAACTGAGAGAACCTGTCATATGCGCTCCACACTATTCTTGTCCTTGTAGTTACTCCCCTCTCATGAAGTAGGCGTATTCCTTTACTACCTCGCTGACAATTGTGAACTGCTGTTACCTTGCTAGACTGCTGAACATTGCTTTGGTTTTCTGCATGTTAAATTTTGTGCCCACCGTTCTGCTCTGCCTGTCTAACTGATCATAGTTTGTAGGTCGCCTCCTGGGTGACTCTGCAAGGCAATGTCATCAGCGAATCACAGATTTTTTTAGGCATTCTTTATTAACTCTTATCTAGTGGTTTTTCTGGTGTGACCGAGTTTTCCTGAACAAGTGGCGCACATGTGGTTGACACATGCCAGCTGCCGACAGCGACATGTTTCTCAGTTGTTCGTGTTCATGCGGTGTGATAGGATCGTTAACCCGGTGAAACCACGTTTTTGTCGGGCGGGTTGGCCGACTGTTTTATTCGCTGTTTGACTCGGCGTTTAAAGGCCGACGCCGCAGAAACTCCAGCGTCGGCGCCGTTGGCTGTGAGCGATAAATCAACGAAAAACCCCCAAAGAAGCAACCTAGGTGGCCTATCTGGCACCGAGGTTGCTTCTATGGGGGTGTTTGGTGGAGAAGCAACCATGAAGGAGCAACGTAGAAGCAACAAGCCTTATCTTTATCAGCCGTTGGCTTGTTTTGTCGGAGCATGCAGGTTTTAGCGCGTTCATGGGGTGGTATGAGCCATTGTTGTTCGTCTTTTTTGTTATGTGACAGTATTAGGAGCGTAACAACGTTGCGCCAGCTTTAGTACGACTACTGAACTGCACTTGGTAATGTTTTTAGAGCCGACATTGCCCTCATATTGGACCCATTACTTTAAACGAACGGCGAAAAGGTTTTAACTTATGGCCAAAGAGCATTTAAATAATGTAACTGTTAGTTAACCGCTACTCTATGCATTAACTGCCTGTCCGATTACCTGAGCTGTCATTTAGTTTATACTAACCTCTATGTGCGTTAGCTGCGGTTCCGTTTTGCGCCAAGCGTGAGTCCATGTTTTTAAATTATATGGCGGGCAAGTTTCGATGCAGAAAAAATGCGAAGACGCTCTGGTGCTAAGATTTCGATTCTCTTTAATAAACCCGAAATTGACACAACTGGTCAGCCGAAGCCCTCCACATCGGCGCACCGTATGGTGCGTGTATGCACCAAGACGTGACTATGGCGGCCAAGTAAAGGAAAGGCGCATAACTGGCTCCCTGAGTCAGTGGACACCTCAATAGTGCTTTCAGGTACGTGGTGGTGGTGTCTACTTGCAAACAACTACGCTTTCGCAGAATAGTTCGTGATTCGCAATGCTAAAACGCCAGCCATTTTTAAGCGGTCTAAGGTAAAAGTTGACAGCTGAGTGATGGTGTCGAAAAATGAAGCAGGGTAATTCGTAGCTAAAACGCAGCACCGCAAATTTAGCTTAAAAAATAAACAGCTACACCCAGAAGCGGATGAGAAATGAAAGCTTGAGTTTTTCTTGCTCTGGCGCTATTGCAAAGCACCAAGTCTTGTTCATACACATCGACTAAAGAATTTATTACACTATGTCTTTATGCTATCTTATCTTACGCGTCTTGGAAATACAATAAATGTGAATGACGACCGTAGATTGTGGCAGCTATGCCACCGTGTGTTTTCGCTTCTCGTTTTGTTCCCCTGAGACCTATCTCTATACCTTCCCTGCCTCACAATTGCTTTTATTGTACTCAGCTTCTGTCATGTTGCGGACGACGGTCTTGTCGCGTATACTTGTACCGCCGTTATAAAATAAAACGCTTATCTTCTCGCGGATGTAGCCTCTGTCTCAGCAATATTGAGCAAGTGATAAAGCAACTCGGTTGTAGAGCAACAGAAGCACCAGTAGCGACAGCCATAATGCTGAAAAGGAAGATTACAGCGTCACGTTGAAAGCTGATGCGGGTGCGAATCACGGCGTAATCCTAACACTCTCACAGAGCTGTGTGAGCCACTTTGGCCTGATTGTACGGTGAAATAGTCTGCCGTAACTGAAAAATGCGCGTTCTTTTTCCGCGGAGTAAAAGATTTATTCAGGCGGATCCGCCACTCGTTCATGATCCAGTAGGTACTCGAATCAGGGGCTTTCGTTTAACTTCTGAAGGCCAGCGTCGAAAGCGTGTGGCTTTTCTCAATGCGTCCATACCTCCATTTCACCATATCCCTATATACAGACTTATCTACATCTGAAAATCATGATCAATGAGTTAGACAGGCAGAGCAGAACGCTGGGTCTAAAAAGTAACATGCAGAAAACCAAAGTAATGTTCAACAGTCTAGCAAGGGTACATCACTTCACAATTGGCAGCGAGGGCCTAGAAGTTGTGATGGAATACGTCTACTTAGGGCAGGTAGTGACAGCTGATCCGGATCATGAGAGGGAAATAAGTAGAAGGATAAGAATAGGGTGGAGCGCATATGGCAGGTTCCGTCAGAGCATGAATAGCAGGTTACCAATATCCCTGAAGAGAAAAGTGTACAGCAGCTGTGTCTTACCGGTACACACCTACGGGGCAGAACCGTGGAGGCTAACGAAAAGGGTTCAGATTAAGTTAAGGACAACGCAGCGAGTTATGGAAAAAAAATGATAGGTGTAACGTTAAGAGACCGGAAGCGGGCAGAATGGGTGAGGGAACAAACGCGTGCTAATGACATATCCTAGTCGAAATCAAGAGGAAGAAAGAAATGGGCTTGGGCAGAGCATGTGATGCGAGGGCAAGATAACCGCTGGTCCTTAAGGGTAACGGAGTGGATTCTAAGAGAAAGCAAGCGTAGCAGGGGACGGCAGAAGCTTAGGTGGGCGGATGAGATTAAGAAGTTTGCAGGCAAAGGGTAGATGCAGCTGGCAAAGGACAGGGTTAATTATAGAGACATTGGGGACGCCTTTGCCCTGCAGTGGGTGTAGCAAGGATGATGATGATGATGATGATGATGATGATGATGATGGCATCTCAACTTCACCACACATCAGTATACTTACTTTTTCAAATCCCTGTCTCCGCGTCTTCGTGTCTCCTTATCGTCATTTCATCAAGCATCAATTGGTCCATTTATCGAACGTCTACCTTTCCATACCTAAGCTTTCCCACTCCTCCCTTTCTGCACACCTATCTGTCTCTGCAAAGGCAGCTCTGTCCTATATCTTTCTTTTTCTTGCATCTCCGTCTCTCAATATTGGAATTTAGCCAACGTATTCATTCCATCACCTGTCCGTTTCTTCAGCAGGCAATTTCTTCATTTCTGCTTGCCCCGAATTATCACACCTCCTTTTCTCCATTTCTCAATTCCTGCACCTCATATAATCTCCAGTTGTCAACTAAATCACTTCTCGTCAGCATATAGCTTAATCCGCTCGAATTAAAAACTCCTGCCTACGCATTTCCTGTTCTGTCTTCGCTCCGCTAAAGAAAGACAATAATCTGGGAGCTTTTTGCTAAAACATAATTCCTGTGCGCATATTCTCTTCACTGCTATGAAATTTTGCGTGGGTTTACATATAGGTACATTTTAAGAAGAGCGACGGAGATGAGCTGTTCAGGAGAGTGAGTGGATACTCAAGAAACGAAGAGGCACGGACTTAATATCAAGCGCAATAGCTCATTAACATTAATAAAACTAATTCCCACGTCTTATATCTCGAGGACATGCAAACGCATTAAAGCAAAAGGAGCTTATTATTACTGAAACTTACCTTTGACTGCTGTGACGTAGAGTAGCAGCAGCAGTAGCAAAGCCGACATAATCCTTCCTGTTCCCAGGACCCTGATCAGGAACCAGTCTGGTCGACGCCGAACCACTCGGCGTTATCCGCAGGAGTAACACCGTTCAAAAACAGCAGCGTGGATGGAGGCGCTGTCAGTTCCGTGTTTGCCGGAGATGTACATAGAAGGGGATTTTACACATAAGGCGTGAAATTGTTGACGTGAAAATTCGCCTTGACGAGGCAAAACAGGAAATAGTATTCTGCGCGCACAGAAGGTCTGCCAGTGACAACGTTTCACCACGATCGATGGTGGTTGCTTCAGTGATGTTGCCACGTGTTCTGCACCCTGTGAGCCACAGTCGACGGTACCAGCGAGTGTCACTCGAACGAATAGCACGGCGGGCAGCAAAATAGAGCCTCCCAGAAGGGAAAGAGAACGCCGGAGGAAAGGGAACCTCTGGCGTCCGAGATAAACACGAGATCGCTGAACCTCGAGAGCGACCTCTTGTACGCAGCAAGCGTCGGCACCACAGGCACGATGCAGGCAGGCGAAAATGAAGTCGTGTCTTGTGGGCGGCGTTTGCCGATACAATTTAGTAATAGATGTTTTTCGTAAACAGAACCGACGGAACGTTGCCCCTCAGAGCGACCAACCGCGGGAGTAACACGCGCTGGAGTTGAGTACAGACCTCCCGCTGAGAAGACGTCAGGGCACGCGTCGCGGCGCCATTTAGTCATGGTGTCGTTCTGCAGGCGACTAAATAAAGTTATTTCTCTCTCTCTCTCGTAAACAAAAAGGCTCTATCGTCTGTGCTCGTACACTGCACACAAGTTCTGTCTGCGATGTATCTTGGCGTTATTATTGCCTCGGACCTACGATGGAACGAGCACGTGACACACATTACCACAACGGAGCATTCTGCTGTTTACATGATAAGTCGTTCCCTTCGACTTGCTTCACCGAAAACAAAACTTTTGGCATACATTTCACTTGTTCGTTCTGTGCTAGAATACAGTATTATTACTTGGCTGCCCTACACTAAACAATATATTGATAGATTAGAAATTGTCCAGAGAAAAGCTGTCAGATTTATTTTTAACAAATACAGTCGTCATGAATCCCCCACACTGCTTCTGCAAAAAGCCGGCCTCTCTACAATCCACACACGAGCCAGACTGCTGTGGCTTAAATTTCTGTGCCTTCTTTTGAACGATCGCACAAAACTTAATAAGACTAGATATCTGAGCCTAACACACGTCACAAGAACAAAACATGAAAAACACCTATCCGAATACAGATACCGTAGTGATACATTCAAATTTTCATTTTTCCCACATGTGATTTATGAGTGGAATATGTTGCCTCCAGAAATTGTGAACCAGATGTCCGCTGAAGCATTTGTATCGAAGCTAACAAACCATCTTGAAAATTATTAACAACAGTGTCACCATGTGCGTTTACGTGTACCTTTGTGTAAAATGAAAAAGTTCCTTCTCTGCTGTTTCTCTTTTTCTTTTTTTCTTTCGCACTTTTTCATATGTATTTAAACCCGATCCTGTTACGAACTCAAAGTGAGGCCAACAGTATGTACTAAATAAATAAATAAATCGGGCTCATAGACGGAGCACAAAATTCGGCAACTGCTCACATAGAAACGCAGCTCGTTTATAAAATCCA